>RQTK01001019.1:60689-105604 GCA_003991915.1 Elysia chlorotica | reverse complement strand
GAGAGAGAGAGAGAGAGAGAGAGTGAGTGAGAGGCCGAAAAAGAGTGAGAGACAGTCAAACATTTTTTGGCCGTGAATACAGAAAGGTTAGAGACACATTGATGAACTTGAAATGATCACAAAAACGTCCATATGGAGTCTCAAAAAGAATAAAAGCATGGATCGTCTTAAAAAAAGCCGACTTCACTCAGAATACATGGACATACAAAAAGACATGAACTTGAAAGACAAAAGACATAAATTTAAAAATCAACAACAGCACACACAAAAACAAATAAAAAAATAAACAAAGACCAAACAAAAAAAAAGAAAAGAGAAAAAAAACTTCATAAAAAATAAATTAAATGCTATAAAATTATTCCGTGGTAAATAAAATACGTCTTTAAAACTATATTGAAATAACTTCATATTCATATCATGTTTCGGCATTATTTCTTAACCTCGGCGTCCTTGCGCCTGCTCCTACTCGGTAAGGTTTAGTTTGTTTGCCGTGGTACAAGTTAACATGACAATAAAAATAAAACTGAACTATTTCAAAAGACAAACACTCCAATATTTCTGTCATACGACACATGACAAAACTAATGAACCATTAAGTATTACCAACAATGGAATTGCCCTATGTAAGGTGTTCAACTCACAGCAAATGCAAAAATCGTCAACCGAATTAATTTTGCCAATAAGTGGCTAAGATAAGACATAAGACAAAAAAAGTAAAACACAGAATCTTACAGTCCAAGAAAATCTAGACGCTTAGATACATACATTGAACTATACCATGGAACAAAAAAGATGATTATGCAATGAACATCGAGAAATATCTAGCTAGATCAAGTAACCCTATGCATTCACATTGAAGCAAAATTAACCCTTGCTCTCTCTGGAGTTTCTTTTTTTGCTTTTCGAGAAATCATGAATATTTATGCAAGCTCCCCCCGACTAGCTAAAGCCCATCCTAATGCCGCTCTTGCATTAATTTTCTACTGGCATCCCGCTACACCAGAGCTGGTTGAAAGAAGGCTAATCATGATGATCAACTGGGTGGAATTTTTAACATGAAAGAAAATATGCACGCCCTGTATTTTTTTATACTTTCAAATGACATGTACTGAAACCTGCAAACTTAGGCGACATGAATCATATAAAAAAACAAGAGATCTCTAGAAAAAAAGAGTGTCCCATTTGATTAACAAGTATTTAGCGAAGAAGCTCCCGGACGATAGAAATACGTTGTACAAAGGAAAAGACTTTTATTTGGAATCCTTCATAAGCATATATTAAGCTGAGGCACGATTTCTGGCGCGAGAGGTGGATTTGTGGTGGATTACCCGTAAGAATCATTTTTTGGTTCATAAAGGCATGGTTTTTCCTAGAGAAATTTAGAGGTTTACAAGTAATTCTTTCTCTCAGTTCACCGAATTTACTTTTCTTTCAAAATGTTATATCGTTTTTATGCTTTTCAAAATTTAATGAGCATTGTAAGTCTGGCTTGGAAATATAATAGAATTTTTTCCAAGTTTGGTCTGGCCTCAGGTATTTTTAGTTTTAATTTGATATGTGCTTATTCTAAAAAAAAGCCATCCTTTGTGGAAGGTCCAAGGCATGGTAGGGAATACAGATCAACCCGGTTTCTTGCACTAGATCTAAAATTAAGATTAAAGTCTGATTTAACCTCAACCACTTTTTACGCGCATTTTCTTCAAAGACGGAGCTTCTCCTCATTTAGTTATCTTGCTATTGGTGGATCCGAGTGTGCCTATAATAATAATATGAACTACAATAATAATAATAATTAAAGTTATGGTGTAACGTTTGTCTAAATATAAAGATTCCAGCACAATGAACATAATAATATTATTAACACGAACAGATTAGCATGTGATACAAAATGAATACAAAATAGACGAAAATGACAACCCCTCGTAGAATAAATATAAAATATACCTTTAGTCAGTGTAGAGATATAAAAGTCAGGCTTATTACTTTAACAATAGCGTTTTGAATTTATCATATGTATCAGATTATATGTTGATGTAATAATAATTCCTATTTTGATTGATGTTCAATAATCCCAGGTTAGGATTATTCGATAAAACTTTGTCCGTTCTAGATCAAGATCATCGAGCTGAATTTTGTACAGTTTAGTTTTCATTGTGCTATTAACTTAAGAAAAAAACAAAACAAACAAAAAAATAACAAAAACTTAAAGCATTTAGTTATCTTGCTCTTTGTTGATCTGAGTGTGCCTATAATAATAATATGAACTACGCTTTGGCGGTAGAATTTCTAAAAAGATAATTACATGTACATGCTAAGCCCAAATAAAAGGAGTTTAAATCCATATTTATAGAGAATTTCCAGTGGATGCCGTGGCACAATACTTCAGAATCTAAATCTTTTAAAATTTTGCTCAGCTATCCTTTAAGAAGCTGCAGGAAATTTGTTCTTTTTCCAATAAAAAAAATAATAATTTCATTCCTCCAGCGTTTCTAGTTCAATTCATGAGCAGACAGTTTTGTATTTTGTTAAATTTGTTTTGTTCAAGTTTCTCCCATCTGCGATCATAGCGCCTTTCTTTACCTTATAGGCCTACAGACAACAAAATACGTTTTATGGTTGGATGATTGGAACCATCCATTTGGATCTAACTTTTATTTTTGAAAACGTTTGTTTGATAAATTATCGTAAATTTAATATATCTGTAAAAAAGAAAGCTCCCGAGGCAAGGAAGTAACCCATTCATAATTATAAAATTTCATAAAAACACGAGTCAGATTTGGTTGTCTATAGACATAAATGTTTCACATACAAAAAAAACCCCAACAAAACAAAAACAAAACAACAACAACAAGAAAAACAAAGAAAACAAAACACAGAGGAAGAAAAAATCCAAATCCACAGCATTTCGAAGTCTTAATACGAGTTGTAAGCCACAGATATTCATATCATATAAAACAATACAAAATTTACTCCAAAAAGGTAATCAATATTTACAACAACAAAAAACAACAACCAGGTAATAGCAGCGTAAAAGTGAAATAAAACCGTTGTGTTACAAATTTCCTCTACCACAAAACCTATCTCAACAGATCATTCTTTGCGTGGCCACATCTCGGGATAACAATAGTTAAATACTCCCCCTGGGGCTTAAAGTCTAACATTTTTCAAACGCAAAATTTTTAATGATCAACCCGAAACCATGTATCAGGTTACAAGATATGGATTTTCACATTTCATCTCCTATTTTTTTGCACTTCAAAATTTTTCACCGCTAATGCCCCTTATAAAACTGAATAAACCAAATTGACAGACAATTTGTTTCCCAACTTGGATTGAAAAACAAAATAATTTGCTGCTATTTCCCAATTACGATTTCTAAAGTTTTGGAAATCACATTGCATTCTCAACCTCGACATGGCATTCTTTAATAAATGTACTGTTATTTTTATGCGACCCTAAAAATATACTGTTATGTAATAATTATTATGAACAAATTGAGAGCCACAAAAGTATAGCAGCCAGAGAGGCAAAAATTAGATTATTATTATAAAGATGAAGGCAATTACCCAAGAATGAGATAATGTGGTAGAGTGAGAAACCACCAAGAGTGTGTACGTTCCCAAAGTTTAAAACCCACCCACAAAAACAACACCCATGAACAACGCCGTATGAATATGAACTAAAGACTTCCAAGATGAACTACCGATACGGAATTCATAGCTGTCTATTTCTTCCAAACTTTATCGATAAAAACGTTTAGAGGTTCTATAAACCAATAGGAGTCTGTTAACAAAATAGGTTTGGTAGACAGTCATTGTGCAAAATTATTTTCATTGTGCTATTAACTTAAGAAAAAAACAAAACAAACAAAAAAATAACAAAAACGTATAGCATATTACGTTATGACTACTAGTATCTATTCGTGAAATAGAATCTAGATCTAATCGCCGAATAGCATTATGTACCTACGAAAAACAGCTTTTCAAATGTTGGGTTATTTAACTTTACCAATTCTGGAAATAGAAGATTCACATAATCTCCTGAATAATCTAAAGAGACTAGGGGGCGTAAGATATGATCATAAAGAAGGCTTAAGACGAGTTGAAAGCTGCATTGACGTAATACTGAGCAGCCCTAGGCTGTGATCTTTATTTCTGTCTAGATCTAAAAAGAGATGATTTTTAGTTGCATATAGGCTAGATTATCTATATATTGTGGACGGATCCCAAGACTGACATCTGACAATTTTATTTGCTGCAACACACGAGATTGGGTGGGGAGACCTAGACTCCTGTCTCAGCTGATCACATTACTCGTACCTACACCGACCCAACTAGCTACAGGGGAGGAAATCGGACAAATACATTTTTAACCGTTTCACCGATCGTGGGATTCTAACAGCGAACCTTTTGATCTGGAGACCAACGCTCTACCATTCTTTATTAAATATTACAACACTCTTTATTAATTTTATTCTTCATCTAATACCCTCTACCTAGGCAGCGTTCCGATCGATAGAAAAACAATCTGCTTTTCTTTCCAGGATCATCATCAAAGTGAAATCAAGCTCTCGTGAGATACAGAGACATTTGCCCTAGGTCGATTAAAACAATAGAGGTTTGAGCGACATGAAAGAATAAAATGTGAAATTAAATTCCTGTTTGTTTTATAAAGACAACAGGGGTGGGTCGATGAACTTGAAAAAGAAAAGGAATATATAATTATATTTTAAAACGTATGCGGGATTGTTAGAGATACAAAAGATAGATTTACTGTCGATCAAGAGAGGCATAATACAACATGGTTAACTTGAAAGATTAAAAGACATATCTGTATATTTATATATTATAATTTCCACGCAACAATAAAAACTGATTCATGAAAAAAAAAACTGCTCACAGGTGTCAGAAGAAATGGCAGAAAGTTGTGTGTTATGGTTTCTCCTTACATTTTGTTGACATTTACGTGCGTTTATTGCTGTATATTTAAATAATTCATTGTAGATGAATTGAGAAGAGAGACAGAAATCGAAGCAATAGGGACAACGAGATAGGTAGAAATCAACAGAAAAAAGGAGAGAGGTAGACAAAGAAAGGCATATAAAATATATTAAGCAGAGAGGGATAGAGAGATAGAGAGAGAGAGAAAGAAAGAGAGAGAGATAGAGAGAGAGAGAGAGAGAGAGAGAGAGAGAGAGAGAGAGAGAGAGAGAGAGAGAGAGAGAGAGAGAGAGAGAGAGAGAGAGAGAGAGAGAGAATGAGGAGAGAGAGACAAAGAGAGAGAGAGATAGGAAAGAAGAGAAGAAGAGAGAGAGAGAGAGAGAGAGAGAGAGAGAGAGAGAGAGAGAGAGAGAGAGAAATGTGAGCAGTGAGGGCATTTCCACGCATCCTTGTAAACCGATTCATTCAAATCAATGCTCCAGTGTGTCAGAAATATGCAGAGAATTGTGCGTTATGGTTTCTTCTTACATTTTGTTGACATTTATATACGTTTATGCATTCCAACCAACAGGCTTAGCTGAAATAAAAAAAAACCCAACACAACAACGTGATTTTCCCTATTATTTTGTGTCAACAAGCAGTGATAAAATGAAATATTCGCACGAAAACTTGTCTCTTCCACATTTTTATTTTTGACAGAGAAATCGCTTTAATATTCATAGCAGCTTTGAACTGGCTCTATCGAAATTTGCATAGTTTTACTTTGAGATCTTCTATACCTTTTTAAATATCTTCAACGCACACACCCCTCAACAATAATCATATACTTTTTGTCCCCCCCCCCCCCCCACCCCCACCCCCCCCCTGGCTTTAACGAAATGTGCATAGTTTTACTTAGAGATCTTCTATACGTTTTTAAATATCTTCAACGCACACACCCCTCAACAATAATCATATACTTTTTGTCCAAAAAAATTGTACTATTTTTATGTAGCGCTGATTGTTAATGTTAATAACAATTAAGCTCGAATTAAGATTTCTTTATTTACATCCTAATTATTGGATTCCTAAAAACTAATATCAGTGTCAACTATTTGATAAGATTTACCATTGAATAAAAAAAATGAAACTATTATCTAGAGTTTAGTAAGAAATAAGAGCTAATCCGTGGTGTAATTAAACAATTAAAAAAATCATCAATATTTCTTATTTGACAAAAATATTAATATTATATTACGTCCAAGGTATTTTTACACCATTTTTTAAAATACAACGGGGGCACCAGCTAAAAGTCAAAATGCAGACCCCGTGCGACAGTGAAGGAGTGAACCGGTTTCTTAGCTTCCAACTTCAGCAGTAACTCTAAATTGCGGACGATTCGCAAGACTAAAGTCATATAATTTTAAATACTGTCACACAAAAACATGGTGGAGATACCAAGACTCCTGTCATAAAATGGTCACATTATACTAACACCGACCTAATCAGAAGTGGAGGAAATCAGACAAAGAGAAAATTCCGATCGTGGGTTTCGAACCTGGTACATACAGATTGAGAGAACACCGCTCTACCACCTTCGCCAGTGTAACCTGCTAACAGACAGCTCAACGTTAACCTACTGAGCTATCGAATCTTAACAGATACAAAAATCAGACAGAGATTGTCAAGTACTCAGTCCCATTGTTACTTGACATAATTATAATGCTGTAGTCACGAACGATACAATGTTATATCAGTAAATAAAGCTCACATAAAAAAGATGATTGATGCTGGACTTGTTCGATAACTTCAAAACAACAGCTTAAAACGGCTTGTCAAGTGAAGTTTCCTCCAGTGCAAAGAGAAATTTGTTATGAAACATGGTTTCATTTTTCTACAACCCTTGAGACTTTCTACCTGGGGTTTAGTAAATGTCAAGATACTTTGTTTACGTGAAATGTGTTTCTTAATTCAACCTGTCATACAAGAAGGCCAAAACAAAGAAAAAGTACAAGCACATTTTGAACGGCGCGTTTCTCTCCTGAATACAGTGAAAAGAGGTTTCATTACAAGAAAAAATAAATAAAGGGAAAACCCCCCAAAACAAAGCACCATCAGACAGAGCTACACATATGACACTAGCACCACAGTGACTATCACCTGAAGCAATACAGACTTAATAAAACATTGAGACATGATCGATTTTTGGGAAACCCCTGTCAATTTAATTTTCTAGTTTGAGTAAGAAATTATAAAGTAATTTGAAAAATTCAATTCAAGTCTAGTCCTCTCCCTTTTCGATTTCATGATACTTATCAAATTTAAAGAAAACCCCAGCAAAAGAATGACCGTCTGGTGGAGTGCCTTCTACTGCAATTTTCACTTATTTATAATTGACCCCTATTTTTTTGGGTAGCCCCACACGTTTCTTCTAAATGACCATTTCTTCTAATATGGCTTCGGTCAACCAACGTGTGACCCGTGCTCTAGTTTAGTGCAAACTCAGTTTGAAAACGTTCCTCATGTTATGAATGAGCAGGAAGAGCACGAGCGTTCGTTTAAGCATATAGCACAAATATGTAAACAGTAAGTTGTAAGGCTTCAGAATTCCATTTTAGTAGCGTGTTAAAATTTTTTAAAGACAAAAATAGTACGATCTATTTCCGCAGTCATCATAAAAAATAAGCTTTTTTTAAACTTTTGAATTTTGATTGCCACTCAAGTTTTCACTACCGACAGATGAAGACAAAATCCGACGGACCGTATTTAAGTCATTGAGTTTCCAAAATGCCCCCAAAATCCAATCTATTGTGTCTTATTATCAATATTTGCAATTTTGTGCAATTCTTATTTTTGACTCACTTGTCTTAATTACAAGTACTGCCTTAGCGCCTTAGCTTTTGATTGTACCCTCATTGCATTGTTTGATTTACCATTGGTTATTCACCCTCATTGCATTCATTTTTGCTAGATGGCTGTATAGGCACCCTCAATGCATGCGTTTTTTCTTTATGATATTTTAGGTACCCTTATTGCATTTATTTTCCCATAAGCTTATTGCATGCTTCATTACTTATGTGCAAGCATAGCTATTATTATAACAAAGTAATTATTTCATCGGTTTCACGTTCCCTAGGTTTTCCATATCGACATAAATGTTTTTAGTATCATTTCTAAAATTGAACAACTGCTTCATAACATTTGACCCAAAAACGTTTAAAATAATTATGCATAACAAAATGTAACTACTCCGCATAGAAAGTTACAGCATAGTGCAACTGCTGTCATTTTGCTTTCTAAGAGAGAGAAAAAGTTATTTGAAACGGCAAAGATGGACGAATATTTTATCTGTTTGACTTTAACGCGGGATCAGCTCGAACTTTCAACGCTTTTCAAAATAATACTTCTTGATTTAATCGAAAGATCAGAAGACGACAAAAGTGGAGTTGTGATGATGTAAACCAGCCCCAACTTTGCGCTGAACTAGTCGATCGCTTCAAAGTGAACGCCATTACAAACAGGTAATTGACATCAACATTATATAAGGCTGTAGTTCAAAGAATCCAATAAAGTTAGTTTAAAATTAAACCAAGAATATTCATGGGAAATTTAACGATTTAATTTTGTAAAATTCTTACCGCATTAATTCTAAAATTGTGTAGTAAAAACGGCCAAATCATTTTAGGAACGTTTGATGAGATGTTTTCTTTCAAAACAATTTTTGATTGGATTTGTTTGTTGACTTTTAAGCATTCATCGTTATCAACTAGTCCATTATGTGGATGGCTCCAAGTCTATTGCGTGACTCTTTGACTTACTATGACACAGATTGCTTGCTTCAATATTAAGACTTTAGTTTGTCTTTTGTTTGTGACGCTTTAATGTATTTATAAACTATAGGAAAGCGCTACGGCAGTTTAGCTCTCTGATACTGAAACAAGTAAAGTGCTTTTTCGTACACTTTTGACTTCGCGCTTAAATTATGAAATAAAGCTTGGTTGAGATCAAAGATCTTAAAATATAGCTTTGATTTAACTGTCGGAGACAACATTTTCGAAATGGCTACAGTACATATGTATTTAAATACATGTAGTTAAACTACTGCACATTATAGAATGAAATTTATCGGAAGACCTAGAATTCCGATTTTTTCTTGTTTAAATAGATTTTTTCTTCTTTTTTTTTTCAGTTATAACTTATCATCACAATGAAGTTGCACAGTTTCCTCAATGAATCTCTTCTAAGAGTTTCTACATCTAGATCACGGCGTGTATGGCTCAATTTGGAAGCAGCAAACATATTTGCGGCTTTTCTATATCACCATCCAGTTCCCACTGGATAATGATTATTGAAAACTGGGTATTCGTGTAAATATACACAGACACAGCCTGGAAATAGTTTACCCACTTCGTCTTCTTCAGTCTCTGTCTGTCTCTCTGTCTGTCTGTCTCTAACTCTACCTTGCTAAAACCACATATGTCCATATATGTAGTGATAATTAATATATTAAAAGAATACAGAACGGATGCCATAAAAAAAAATTAAGCGTATGCGTTAAAACATCCAACCGTTAAATCCGACAGCTCCCTATTTCAAGGACACATGGCATTATATTTCAGACTCATTAGCCTAATCACCTCGTCAGTACACCTTGGACTCAGCATAGACAAGGATATTTAGTTCACCTAGGTCTATCACGGCTTCAAATGCAGGGATATCTGCAGACGTTCAGAGCTTTGAAGCTGGTTAGCCAATTACGGCTTTGAACGAATAAAACAACAACAGATAGATCAGACCAAACAAAGCGGTACGTTAAAGTATTGTTGAAACCCCTACATGGTTTGAACTCACGCTTTGTAAGTTTCGTGCGTTTGTCTGTCTGATCTATGAGTATATTTTGACACCTGAAGAGGTAATTATTTCAAACAATTTCAAACAATTACAGTGTAGTACTTAAGTATGAGTCACTGTTATTGTTCTTTTCTTACAAAACGATTTCATTTAATTGATAGGTGTATTAAAAGTAAATAAATAGCAAAAAGAACAAAAAGCATACAATGGTAAACAGGCTATATGCAGATACAGAGAGACAATTGTGATAGAGAAAGAAAGAAAGAGAGACTGAGAAAGAGAGAAAGAGAGAGAGAGAGAGAGAGAGAGAGAGAGAGAGAGAGAGAGAGAGAGAGAGAGAGAGAGAAAGACGGCAAAAATTAATGGAGACATTGAAAAAGCATAAAATAAAGGAGAAAGCTATGTATCAATAAAGCTCAGAGATATTTCAATTCCTATAAAAAAGAACACATTGACTTCATTTAAAGTTTGGTTGGTAAAGTAATTTTTTAAATCAAAGAACTAAATTTGTATTTATGAGCTCCCCCTTTTCGTGATTACTCTGCCCATACCTAACTAAGCTATATTGATCTGGATTAAACAGCAAAACTGTCTCTGTATAAAATATAGACGATTAAAAGTATTTTTTCATTCTGTGATCGCAGCCTATGGAAAAAAAAACATGTTAACAGCAAAGCTGTTTTTGAAACTAGAACGCTTTTCTTTAAAGATTTTAAACTTTTTGAAACAGTCTATAGATGGTGTGCGTGTAGACCTTCTTCAGGAATCAACAAGCCATGTAATGGCTAGATTTAGAGTAACCTTGAGGAATATTTCTTAATGGAAACTAATTTGGCGAAACAAATCAAAAAAAACAACAACAACCCATCTCTGCCATAAATGTATATAATTGCCGGTGCCTAACTACGTTAAAAACAAACCTAAGCACGATCATTGTCTATCAAGGTACATCATTATAATTCTGTGCACTGAAGAGATTAAATAGGAAAAATAATAATGAATTGATCGCTATCAAATAACAGTTTCAAAAATTCAAAACAATACATCGTTTGAAACTATGCATTAGTTTATGACAGCTTTCACAGGGGATCAAGAAAAGGTCTTTTTATGATGGCTGTTCTCGCATCTTATCAGCAATATAAACAACAGCAACAACAGCAACAACAACAACAACAACAACAACAACAACAACAACAGCAACAACAACAACAACAACAGCAACAACAACAACATCAACAACAATACCAAAAAACCCTAAACAAGCCAATCAAACACTCTTTCAAGAAACTTATCAAAACCAACTTCTCGGAAATCTAATAACTCTAAACTATTTGAAACAATTTGCTTGTAAAGCGAAACAATAACAAACTTTCTTAGTATACGTGTCTGCATAATTTTTCTCCACATTATTTAAAGCGTTCAAATGTCTCTTTTTAGTTCAATGTTTCAACCGTATGCCACATAACAAAATAAAAATCAATTGAAGGTTTAAAAACGATACTGTATTGATTACTATACGCTCGCTTGTCTGATCCAAAAATTATACTTGGAACGCTCGCCAGTCTGTATCCAAAAATTATACTTGGAACGCTCGCTAGTCTGTATCCAAAATTATACTTAAAACGCTCGCTAGTCTGTATCCAAAATTTATACTTGGAACGCTCGCTAGTCTGTATCCAAAAATTATACTTGGTTCTTTCTGGTATTTTAAGAAAAATGATAGAGAACCCCACAAAGATCTTTTTGTTTTCGTTTATGCAGACCTCCCAAACCTGCAGGTGCTTTGCTCCTGTCCTGGCATTGGGTAAACCTGTATTTCAAATAATTACATTCCATTAGCAAATTGAACAAGGCGTCCCACAGCCTCGGAGGAGCTGCGCAGGCGTAAACAAAGTCACGTGGTGTTGTTATTGTTTCCTCATTGGTCCATCGATATGACGGATGAACCACATGTTAGCTGGTGGGTTTAGCAAAGCTAAACTTTTGAAATAGATCTTGAAAAAAGGGTTATTCCATTAGTTTTGTTAAAAACGGATAGTCAAAAGTAAACGAAAGAATAGTGAAAGTCATGGGCTAATTAGATTTTACATTTTCGACATTCTTGTTTGACCAATAATCCCAAAATGTTAATAATTTCATTGATCTTTAAAAAAATTTCCCATTACATAAACATAATTAGTGAGTAGACATATAAGCCTGTATCTATAATTGGAGGAAAATTAGTCCACTATTTAATTAAATGCATGTATAATATCTCGTAATCAAAATTTAATAAGCACAGATGAGATAATGAAATACATTTGTATAAAATTATGGTGCTGTGAAAGCTGTGTAATGATTTCAGGGATTTTTATGGCATTTAGAATGAATTAAAAAGCGGCACGACTATGTAATATAATTATTATTATGCCAGTCCAAGTTGTTAAGACCTATACGGTACCGGTGTTTTCTTCTTGCCGTCGGCCCTACGAAAGAGAGCCCAAAATGTTTTGTATTTGTGATTTTTTTTATAACAGGGTTACATGATTACATTCTAAAATAATCAAAGTAAAAAAAAAAAGTTGTGTATTGTTTCCCCGATTTTTTTGGGTACGCATTACGAGCATACTGTAAACCAATTATGATTATTTCATCTTTTTCCCTCGTGAGGAATCCTGTCTCCTGTCTCCAGACAAACTTAGTTTGTCCGTTTGTCCGTGTGAAGATGTGTTTGTCATTAATCATTGTGAACGGATTGGTCTGATAAGCTTTGCGTCGTCGTCACTTAAAAAGCGTCGTTCACTTGCAATCCTGCGAGAGACGCGCCACACGAAAATGAAATTTGGATTTGCTAAGGAGGTGAGAGAAAGAGACGTACAGAAATAGTACTAAGAACGGAGAAAGGGACTGAAATAGAACAGGGAGAGAGCGTGCTGGAGTGATTGGGTGAGCGAGGGAGAAAGAGGTAGATAGCTAGAAAGACAGACAGAGAAAGGGAGAGAGTGAGCTGAGAAAGATCAAGATAGATAGATAGATAGATAGATAGATAGATAGATAGATAGATAGATAGATAGATAGATAGATAGAGAGAGAGAAGAGAGATAGAGAAGATAAGAGAAAAAAAAGAGAAGAGAGAGAGAGAGAGAGAGAGAGAGAGAGAGAGAGAGAGAAGAGAGAGAGAGAGAGAGAGAGAGAGAGAGAGAGAGAGAGAGAGAGAGAGAGAGCGAAAGAAAGAGACAGGTTGGTGTTCTACTTCTTTTTCTTCTTCAGTTGTAATAGCAGTTTCTTTGTATTCAATAAAATACGTGACTCAGGTTAAACATAATGTGGTTCTGTAGTTCGTGTTGTTGCTAAGACCATTAATGTACTAGTAGCGATGACGTATTGTTAATCCTATATTTATAAAACCTTTTTATTACTAATACATAAACTAGAATACAGATGAATGTTATATACTTTCCAAACTCTATGACGCTTTTTACGAAGCTTTGTGTGTGGGTAAACAACGCCTAAAGATGAATCATTAGTGCTACCGTGCCTTATCGCGAATATAGGAAATCCGGTTCTCTACATGGAAATAGGATTTTCAAGGATCTTTAACAAGATTGGAACTTTCCAAAAATAACTCTTTGAAGTTACTGCATGGTGATAAATTAATTATAGTAAGTCCATTCTATTACATGTATAACTGTGAAAGTGACAATGTGACTAGGTGTAAACTAACTTGAAAGCTATACGCGGGCATTGTTATTAATAATAATTATACATTGTCTTCCCGTGATTTTATATAAAGTAATCAACACAAAAACTGATTAGATTGTACGGAAGGTACAAATCCCACAATCTACGTTTAATGCCCAAATCTATAAATGAGATATTAATTGAATCTTAAACGTGACATGCGTGGTGAACAGCAATGGCTGCAAAGTTGTTTAATAACAATTTTTAACCCATACACTCAGCTTTGGTGTTATTACGGATGCAAATTATAGTTATTATCTTTACACAACTTCCATTACAAACTACACCTGCGAACATTATAAGCTTTAAATGCGTTGAATGTGTCCAATGTTATAAAACCCCTGGTGATTAATCAATTCTTTGGTGATACAAGAAAAATGATTTTCGCCCCTTGGACAAAATATGTACAAAAAATATAACTATGGTATTAAAACAACCATGTCATTAATTGGCTCGCTATTTTTGAATTTCATATAGCATTTCCTTCTACTTGATTGAATAACTCTCGCGAAATAAATGTGAATTGGTTTCCATCCATATCAAGCACAGTCAGAATAAGTGCCACGGACGAATGTATTTGAGATTTCCATATGTATTATTATATTCACCTTCAATATACAATGTTATAGATAACAATTAAATCTTTTGAACCAAAACGTCTTATTTTGTACGAATTAAACAGCATATAAAAGGGCATATTTCGAAAATCAGCCACGAAGCGTTTGATTCCACAAAGTTTAGTTTTGTTGAACGGTGTTGTTTTGTCTCAGGAAACAGTTTAAAGTTTTTATATAGCCATGCTGCGTATTTCAGAACCCTGGAGCCTTATTTAAATGTTATACGCTCTAACGACCTGACAACCTCAACAGAATCCTCCCCCGTTCCCCTGTCCTTAAAGTCTAAGTTGCACTTCAAACGCTCCTTTCCAATTGCGAAGAATACTGACCCGAGAATAATGACTAATCCATGGCTATATTAAGAACATTGCACAAAACAAGACGAAAATCGAACAAACAGAAAAAGACATCCATTTTAGGAAAACAAATGACAGAAAACAACCCAACCTCCCACGCTTACTTCCCCAGACACTGTAACCGCGCCTGAACCGACTTTAGCAAAGACCATCAGCATGACTTGTGTTTGAAAGGGATAAAAGAGAGCATCGCAAATAAATGAGTGCAGTCTATCATCCAAAAACATGATGTTGTTAGTAACGTTCATTATGTAATAAAACGCCCTGCCTCAAGACTGATGCGTGTTAAAGTTATCCACCCCGTTGTGTCTTGTTTATAGATGCAAGAGAAGGTGTTCTCTATAATTATGAATTTCCATATATGGCATGCTTTTACTATACATGAACTCTTTACAAGAATCTCATTGACAGACTTTAAATTATAGGTGAGTCTTTATGGTACGATTAAGACACTATATATATCCATTAATGGAGCAAGATCGAGTAGTTTAAAAATCATACTCGAAGTTAAGTTGATTGTCATATCGGTGGGTGTACCAACAAAGAGAACTCAAAGATAAAGGCGCAATACCTTGTTGGGGTTAATTTCTGTCCGTTTTTGTGTTGCACTTATACGGTTCTAGGGCTTAATAGGGTGAATCAGTCAGTGGAACAGTATTTCACTTAACAATGCCTCAATATTCTATGTCATGTCCAGAAACCAGTAAATAACTAAAAAGCTTTTTCCATGTCCTGACTACATTAAAAATGTGTTGTAAAAGATTTATTTTATATTTTGCAATATAGTTTATTATACAGCGAACAAAGTTTACTAAAAAAATTTTCAATTCCATTACGCTACAGGTTGAACTTTTGAAAGTTCATAGTGATCCCCACTAAACTTAATTGAAATGTTTCGATAAATTATAAGGTGGTTTGTATTTTAAAAAAAGTCACGACAAAATCGTATTATTGAGACAATTTAAAAGTTTTGGAACTATTTAACAAATTGTTTGTCAGAAAAAAAAAATACAGTATCTGTTTGTTGTGTACGGAATAAAACAAATTTAATTCTTTGGACGAAAAAGATTCTAGTTTTTGGACATAAGCATAGTTTGAAACGCTTACGTCACCAACGCCAATCTCTAGAAAGTACTGCCGCCTCCCGTCATAAAGCTTTCGGACGAAGTAAAGTCAATATCCTTAACAATCGACAGTCGTCATCGCCAGTAACTTGAGCACCCGAGAAACTAAGCTTCCAGCATGGCGAATAGTTTTTAACATTAAAAAAATACCCCATTAGGATTATTTAAAGAAATACAGGGAACCTCTCGAAATACTTGTGTCAAAACGTTTATGTAACTAAAGGTTAGTAAAGATTAGTTATATATATATATATACACACACACACACTGTGTTTGTATGTGTGATAAAATTAGCACGTTCAAAACTCACTCAACCCAATAAATATTCTTCGAAGACCTTATGTCCTTTTATAATGTACATAAAGAAGGTAAATTTCATTCTTGAGAATAAAATAAACAATACATTTTTGTATTAAAGACTCCTGAAGATTTGCGGTAATATTAAAAAAACAAACAAAAAAACCACAAAAAACAAAAAAAAACAAAACCCAATAACCTGTACTTTTATTGTTTTTCTATAGAAGCTTCAGCACTTTGGTTGTCATCGTCCAATCTCTACCTCGAAATAAATCAAATTTACTTGCAATTCTATAGGAGGAGTGGGTGTTGAAATCTTTTAGCCAGACATTCATTCGACCTTTATAACTACTAGGGAAAAAAACTAAGCTATAATAAAATTGGACACCAGACTATTTTAGATATCAGACAGCCGAAGCAAACTTTTTGTTGTTTGTTTTTCCTTACTAACCAAGAGCGCGAGAATAATTTTGAGATATTTTATTTTATTTTTGAGATAGAAAAAGATCTGCTGTTAGTAGCGCTCATAGTGATGTCAAGTTGGATCATATTACACATTGCTCTACAACCAACTTGTTTGTTTGTATGAACCACCTCGCTAAAATAAAAAAAATTTAACTCTAGTCCTCGAAACGCTGAAAGTATCACAGACCAACAACCTTTACACGTGTAAAAAACACATTATTCTTTACTCCTAGGTCCTGTCAAAATTCCAACATACTCTTTTCCTTTACGATGCCGTTTTTTATACCGCCGTATTAGTCTATTACACGTTTTAATTTTATCCTTTGCCTCGCTCTAACAATTTGAACAAGTAGAATGTAGAGAAGAAGAGGGAAAGGCAGGCCCAGCAGGAAGTGGTAAGGCGACATATGAGAGTGGACAAGGACCCAAGTACATTAGAATCACATTCGTTTGACATGGAAACATGGCACGCCAACCCCGAAGCAGGAGGGCACAATGACCAGACCGATGGTATCCTTTGAATAAAGACAGTAAAATTATTGTGCGTCTACTATTGTAGAATAAAGTAAAATAAAAACAACAACAGTCATTAAAAAATATAGATATTTAGGAATGTAATAACAGAACAGTCTTACGGCAAAACGAGATTAGCGCCAAATTTAAAATTTCTGAGAAACTATTACCCCTCCATTCCATTTGTTTAGAAGGCACACATGAAAAGTGAACTTTTCAAAACGCGAAAAAAAAAAAACAACAACAATCGAAAATTACTGTAAAAAAACAAACAGTTATTTTCTTCAAAAACTATACGTCAAGAAAAATAAATTTTAATTTCTCAAAATGGTTAAAATGGATATATTCTATATCTCATTTTGTCGTGAAACTGTTAGACCATGTTCACCGAGAGTCGCCGTTAAAGAACTTAGTAGGAAGACAATAACTCTAATCTAGGTTCAAATTAGTTCTCGGAGCACTAGTACACTGAATCACAGGATAAAGAGTTTGCTAATTTTATAATCTGTGTACTGGACTGTTCGGCTTATGTCTTTCCAACCCAAAGCCTTTTTATTCATGTGGCTTAGACAAGGGAGATCACTCTGTAATCCCTTTCGACTACTTTTTTTATAAAGCCTTTTTTGCAAGATTTTCTTTAAATAATTTTTTTTTTAATATCATCAGATATGAAAATGGATAAACTTTCAGAAAATATAGATTTATACTTTTATGCGGTTTCCTATGAAAAAAGGAGAAAAAAATATGAAAATCGAAAAAAAGACTTTTTCTGTTTTTCTTGTTACTTGTGTGTGTTTTGCATGCTGGCAACTCGGAGAAACGTAAGAATAGTAAAAAGGATAAGAAAACTGTGGAGAACATAATACAAGTTGAATCATTTTGGTTAAAATTTGGCTCGAGTTTATTGGCGACATCCACCAAAATATCAGTCCACACTTCGTTAGGTCTAGATCTATTTAGATCTAGACTTGGACTGTCCCAACCAGCGCTTGAGCTTTCAACACTCATCTTCAATACCTGATTCATAATCAGCATCTATAGTTCGTTCCATAGTAGGCGATTGGAGGAATTCAAACACCGTTATGAAGATAGATTTGATAAAATAATCTATGTAACTCAAACTGGAACTTGGTCTAGAAAAGGGATGGAACGCATTCGGCTCATTAGCTTGGCTAGGTCCCCTTCGGTTGCATTAGCTTGGAAAACTTATTAAGGTCTTTACAGGAAATCTAATGTGCGCAAACTGTGAAAATATTTTTTGAAATCTACTTCACGATAACATTATGCCGTTTTCTGCTTGTTGAACAATTTTATCATGTCCACTAACAACTTTAAGCAAAATTTGATTCCTAATGGTTGTCAGAAAATCTTTTAAACCAGCAATAAATAAGTTAGAAATAAGCCGGCTTATTTCTCAACAATTATTTGTTGAATGTTTAGTACAAGAGCAGGCCGTATGTCTCTCTATACGACAAATAATTTCCTTGGCAATGTTTCTGAAACAGCTAAGTTTTTAACAAGATTAAAAAAATGTATTTCTTCTCTAAGGAATACTACTGCGTTGATTATACTTATAGTTTAAAGTTAAATAATGAATAGTGATTCAAAACCAAATTATTGATGATGGAAAAAAACAACACGGGAGATAAAATATGTTTGTTAATTCCTCAGTTTTCTTTTAAACAATCGTTATAAGACTAGGTAGATACATGTACTGAGTTCCAGGAAAACTCCTATACAGTGACGGCGGCACACGGTGAGATTTGAACAACAGGCTTCCTGCTCGTCAGTCCAGAGCACTAACATGCCAAATAACCGTGGCTAGGAAAAAAGAAGACGGGTATATACAAACCCTTATTGGAACGCCGTAAAGGATTTTCTAGGGAACCTACGAGACCATAAATCCAGAGATAGAAAGGGAAATATGAGAGAAAGGAGAGAGAGAAAGAAATAGACAGAGAGAGAGAGAAGAGAGAGAGGGAGAAAGCTGAGAAAGAGAGGAGAGATAGAAAATAATAGACACAGAAAGAGGGAAGAGAGAGAGAGAGAGAGAGAGAGAGAGAGAGAGAGAGAGAGAGAGAGAGAGAGAGAGAGAGAGAGAGGAGAGAGAGAGAGAGAGAGAGAGAGAGAGAGAGAAAAAGAGAGAGAGAGAGAGAGAGAGAGAGAGAGAGAGAGAGAGAGAGAGAGAGAGAGAGAGAGAGAGATAAGTAGCTAACGTGCATTAAGAACAATATTTATACAAATAGCTAGAATGGAACCAATTAATATTTCCTATTCTTCTTGGACTGTTCACACAGTCATGACCCTGAAAATCCACTCATCCACATAATACGCACGTCTCTCAGCCTCTCTGCACATGGAAAGCTCTGGAATCTTCCTGATATCTGTTCAGAAGGCCTGGTGGGTACCGCGACACCTGGGATGCTACAGCCATCTCTGCCACAGAGGGAGCGAGATCCACAGATCCGCGGATAATAGTACTTACACTATGGTCAATGGTCCTCGCAATCGCCTTTGCGTTCGGACAGGAGAGTATGGGATCAATAAGTCTTTATGTCTTCACAATAGTCCACAATAGTCCACAATAGTCCACCCCCGCACGGCGTTAAACCTTCGGTATGGTGACTAAGTAAAAGGATATGAGGACAGTCCTGCCCACTTTTAAGTAAGAGACACAGGGATTTACGGGAATGTGTGTTTTATGATAGTTATGCTCACATTTTTATCTCGCTTTTATTGAATATGTTTTTCTGATATCCCCCTTTTCCCAATCTCCGTATTGTTACATCTTTAGCGCATTGAGATATGCTTAATACTTCCCCCCTCTCTATATATCTTTGTCTTTCTGTCTGTCTATCTCTGTGTGTGTGTCTCTCTCTCTCACAATCCGTTCCCCCCTTCTCTTTCCCCCCCCTCTCTCTCTCTCTCTCTCTCTCTCTCTTCCCATCTCATTGTTTTTATTTACTATCCCATGATGAAGTTTATTTTACACTTCTATTCATTATTTAATCGCATACGTTTATCATATTTTACACCCTCTCTCTCTCTCTCTCTCTCTCTCTCTCTCTCTAGCTCTCTCTCTCTCTCTCTCTCTCTCTCCCTATATATAAATAATTATATGTGCATATGTGGTATTTGTCCGTTTCATGCTGCATTCACTTGTTCCCAACCTCTGCCCAACAATGTCTAATACAACTGTATACGTCCACAGCTTTTTCGGTTCATCCTCTTTCTCTCTTTCTCTTCAACATTCAACCTTTATAACAATTGGGAAAAAAACACTAAAATATAAAATACCTCTCTTGTATCTCACCTACCCCTCTTTCCCCCTCATTCCCCCCATTCTTTTTTCACCCACTCTTACTCCTATTTTCTCTACCAGTTTTCCAACACGTCCCGTAAACTTTTCCCCATCTTTGTCCTTTCGCTCAGCACCGCCTCAGCATCTCTTGTATTGTATGAACTTGGCTGTTTCTGTGAAGCACCACCACTGCCAAAGTAAGAGGAAGGATACTCGCACTGGGAATCCGATTAGATGGGAGTTCTAACACTCGAACTAGATCTAGACCCAGCGACTGTCCACCGATCCCGGTCAGTGCATTCGGAGCCAGTTTAAATCTGCCTGGCACTGCGAAATCCATTTACCGCTTAGAGAGTGTTTAGGTATTATGTGACCATATCAAAACGAAGTTTGGAAACTCCTCAGTGAGTAAAACCGATTTCTTAGTTCCCTATCGTAATTCCTATGGGCTTGTATGAACTCTTTCTATCTATCTATCTATCTATCTATCTATCTATCTATCTATCTATCTATCTATCTATCTATCTATCTATCTATCTACCTACCAGTCTTTCTGTCACTTCTCTCAGATTCCCTATTAACATTTGTATGTTCCTGAAATCCCAATATATAAATGAAAATATTTAATTCATTCGATATATCTATCTATCTATCTATCTATCTATCTATCTATCTATCTATCTATCTATCTATCTATCTATCTATCTATCTATCTATCTATCTATCTATCTATCTATCTATCTATCTATCTATCTATCTATCTATCTATCTATCTATCTATCTACCTACGACTCTTTCTGTCACTTCTCTCAGATTCCCTATTGACCTTTGTATGTTCCTGAAATCCCAATATATAAATGAAAATATTTAATTCATTCGATATAATGGGAATTCAATAAAATACCGATTGTTTTCTGTCCTAGTCTCTCCATAACTGCCGACACTTTGCGTAAAATTTTCTTCATTTAGTCGATGAAAAAGATTGAAACATGATGTATTTGCAATGTAGTTCCCCATTTTAGAAAGTTCTATACATCAGCTTGCTTTTATCTTACAAAGAAATGTTTTTGTATCGCAGGCTACATTCAATTTAAGTAATAACCTAAATAAAAGAAGGCAAATTGGTCAATTTTGTAACCTTATTTCTGTTTTCCCCCCAAGTCCAGCCTCAATTGTTTCCTCTTTTTTATGCAATCTATTTTAGGGTTGGCATGGGTCATCATGTTGGGTAAATGTCCAAAGAGAAAAAAGATTAGAACGCCTGGCTTAAAAGATACTTTTAGATGAAAATCGAGGGCATTGACCTAGGATCTAATAGTTTTTCGGTGCGACATACTTTTTACCTCTGACCGCAAGTTACTGAGAGTGGTAGGATTTGTCCCTTTTAGGACATGTATGATTTAGTCATTCCTTATTTTGGTACGTTCAAATTTGATCCTCATTCCTTTAGCAGTGCCCCGAAGTGATGCTTCTCTGATCTACATAAAATTCGCTCAAGATCATCGAGTAAAACCGATTTCTGAGTTCCCTATCGTCATTTCTATGGGCTTATATGAACTCTTTCATGCACGTATCTAAACCTGAAGAGATGCTTCTCTGATCTACATGTAATTTGCTCAAGTTCATCGATTTCTCTAGCACCAGGTCTGTGAGCCCAATTACTTAAGCAAGTTGTCAGGGGGGACAGCGCGAGTAGTAGAGCGTTGGTCTGCCAACCGGGAGGTTCCTGGTTTAAATCACAATTGATCCAATTTTTGGGTCCGATCTCGTCCCCAACTGGTTTGGGCGTTTGGAGTGATCGGCTGAGACAGGACTCCTGGTATCGCTGCACTGTCTGTGTGTGGCAGCACGTAAACTTTTCAGACGTTAAACTTGGGCCCGTCTATAATTTCGCATGTATAGTGCTAATATTCGAAATTAAGCATAAAAAGTAGGTTTTTTGGGCCTTTAAATCTCTACACTTTGCCCCGTCTAACCGCTGGCTCTATCGAAAAAAGGACCAAAGAAGGGAACTGAGCTGAGTCTATGCCTGGGACTGAAGGAGGGGGGGGGGGAGGGTGCAAACAGACTCAAGCGGTAGGGCGTTGGTCTCCCATTCAGAAGGGCCCTGGTTCTAAACCCACGATAGGTAATAATGTTTTGTCCAATTTTGTCCTCTACTGTTGGGTCGGTGTCAGTACAATGTAACCAGCTAAGATAGGGGTGATGGTATACCAGCAATGTCTCCGTGTGACATCACGTAAAATTGATTGTCAGACGTTAGTCTTAGGGGCCGTCCACAATATACTCTATATAGAAGTCACGTTTGAAGCAAACAAAAAACAAAAAACAACAAAAACCAAGTAACGTTTCTGGGCCTAAACAGCTTTACTTTTTTCCTGTCTAGCTGCCCGTCATAAAAAAGGCCCAAAGAAGGTTGAGCGACCTAAGCAGAGAGAGCAGTTGTTAGAGAAGGGTTTATGCCCAGGACTGATTACATTTCCTTCACGTAATCTGTTTTCACAGATGGACGCTTTCTGATAGAGTGCGGCCGGCTTTACAAGTGACCATAGCAAAAAGAAAAAAAAAACCCACTGCCGGAGTGTACTTAAAAATTACATATTATGGATCATAGAGTGCTATATGTGATAAAATGAGATACAACCCAACAGCAGGATTAGCAATGTAAACAGATGGACAGATTGTAGCTCATTTTATATGAAAATAGAAGAAGTTGAAAAATTACTTAATCAATCTTTCTATAATTTTTTTCATATGCTGGAAGAAACACAAAAAGGACACATATTTTTTAAACATACCGTTGACATTATGAACCGCTCCAATTTTTTAATTAAAAATTGTCTGGACACCTATCATTATCATAAGGATATGAATTTTTTTGTCTGTTTATTTGTTGGTTGGTTTCTGAAAGCCAATCACCAGCAACCAGAGTATGTCGCAAACGGGTCTTAAGACAGTATTTCCACAGTTGTACGTTCTGCCACTCACAGACAGAGCTAGATAATTGATCCGACCAGCAAGCAAACAAAATCATCTGATTGAGGATTGAACACAGGCTCTACTGATTAGTATCTGACTGAGCTATTTCACAACCGCATACAAGAATAGAGGCTGAGCGTGCTGTAATGGAAAAAAAAACCCACAGTAAATTTGGGACAAATAAGACTTTAAAAGCCCAGGCAGCCTAACGATGGAATAATGATTGAAAATTCCCAGACTCGCTCAGCAGAGAGCAATCAGTCAAACGAAACTAGCGACAGGTTCTGAGTTCCGACGGCGAAGAGCTCCACGAATTGCTGTTTCCAAAACGGGAAAGTTCGTCTTCATTTTCTATTTAATTCTTGGCTGCGTCCCATGCGAAGGAGTTTGGGGAAATGAGGATGAAATCTGTAGACTTGGGCTTAAGGAGTGGGAGTACCCCCAACCGTGGAATTACGTAATCTTCTTTTTTTACATTTCTTTTTTTTTCAATGTTTAATTCAAACTCAAGAGGTTTACTCATTCGATGTGCATAACATTGTTTTCCCCCTTTTTCAAGAATGAGACTTTTTTCAAGGTGTAAGTTTCAAGATAATCTCCATCTGTGGAGCAATGTTATTTTATTTTGTTACGATCGAATTTCTAAAATTCCAAACATTGCGTTCCATTGATATTGTAAAAAAAATCAAAATATCAAGCGTTTAGACAATAAACATGAGCCAAACAAGTGCGTTAGCCTGTATATCCAGCTAATACTTTTAATGAAATATCGTCAGCAAGTCGATTTGACGACGTATTCCAAATTTAAAACATAAGATTATTACTTTTACGCAATAATATGTAGATCGAACAAGTTTTTTTTAAAATTAATAGCTTTTAATGTCGAAAATAATAAATTAACTTTTTTTGAATATCCCTAGAAGAAAAGAAAGTATGGAAATGAAAAAGGTGGGTGGAGTGACAAGCGTGCAGATTCAGGTGAGTTAGGGTGGGCTGGATGGTCCAACTGTAGAAATTAGACCCTATTGGGGGTGGGTCCTAAGACTGACATTTGACAATTTATGTACTGGTACACAGATACGTAGTAGGGTTACCAGGACGTTCCTCCTCTCCCAGCCGCCCAAGGCAGTAAGGGAAAAAATCCGACAAGTATCTTTGCCCGATCGTGGGATCTTAACGAGGATTTCTCAAATAGAAGCGTAGCGTCACTTACTCACTACCACATAAGGCAGCTCACATCATAGATTTATATATAGCATTTATATATCTATGGCTCACAACCACCCCATACCTCGCTTTGTTTGGAAGTCAACATCATACTGAGACTGGATGCATGATCTTTATTTTATAGAGCTAGAGACCTCCCAAAACTTCAGCCATAAGAGAGCTTCGCATCTGGAAAGTTTACACAACTGATCTGACTATTTTTGTCTTGTCACAATTTCTCATGAAACACATTGTGTTCAGGAGAAGAACCACTGATATGACTTTGTGATCTGGAGCTTTGGACTTTTTTACTTTTCACCTTACCATAAACATGGTTATACACAAATGTCGTGTATTAACATTAGTTAGCGTTGCTAACCATGTCTCTCCACCTCACTGTTTCCGCATTTCACAATCAGGTCGATCCATCTGTCTCTACCACTCCATCTTCACAGCGCGTGCTAGATCCATCTTACTTACCACCAATGTCTTGCTCTCTTTCCGTTCATCGCTCCAATTATAATGATGTGTTCCAAACTATGTCACGTATACATACACGCTTATCATGCTTTAGTGTACATCCATACACACGCCATTAAGTATGCATTATCATATCACGCTTCAGTATATATAACAGAGTCAAAACCCTATTGTGACGAGGGCCTATTGATCAGTTCCAGATTGATCATCTGGTAATAGACCTCATGTTGAAACCACCAGAAAGTCTCTCATCTTCTGATTAGAAATTACACCGTTTCATCAGCAGTCAGTGTCTCCCACCGCTACCTATCTTACACCCGAAAAGCGTATATTTAAGGCTTTTTATCAGACTTTTTGCCTGGATATGTACACTTGTTGTCTGATTGGGTTGGCAGTTCAAGTAGCTTTATAAAAGCACTGTAACGAGAGCTGAGCTCTTTGTGTGGGTGAGTAAGCATTGTTGCCTGTGCTGTTGTAATTCATGCCGTGGTCAACAAACTTTAACTTCCTAAGTCTTCGCCAAGATAGAATGGCTAACGGTGTTAACCAAAACCAGGCTATATAATTATGTGTTCATTAATGTATTGACCTACTAAACTGATCTTCTGAAAGATTGCTAAACGTGTTAAGATCCCACTTTAGCTGCTATTTGTTTAATTTTATCGACTTAGGGACGAAACTTGAGTTTTAAATTAATCTAAATGAAATAAAAGAAAATGTTGTGGATACGTAAAAATTCGAAAAGAAAAAAAAAGATATTGACACAGGAAAAACATTTTATCATCAATTTAATTAAGCCTATAAATAAAACAATAACAGCACTGCCACAACAATGGCCCAAAAAGTATTTGAAACGCACAAAACCTTTTGTATCTTTATAGTATAACTTTCTTGAGTGCACCCTTGACCGTATTATTAGGTAAGTTAATTACGATTAAATGACTTCATTTATCCTGGTTACATATCTATGGCGTATAATATTGATAGCCCTCTTGTAGATAACATATTTTATTAAGCCACTGACGACCAAAAGGTCTCTTAACATTTTTCGCTTTCAACATGTCCTTAAAATCTCAAACCTTCAAACGTGATTTACTGTAAAAGCTGTTATTGTAGAGCGTCGACCTTTTCTATGACTTTATTTCTCTTATATGTCTTCCTCCAGAATGTCAGTAGTCTGGCGTTTCGCAAAACAAATTTGTTTCTCTGTCTCCCCGCTTCTCCTCTTTCTGTCTCCTTGAATCCCCCCCTCTCCCCCTCTTCTCTCCCTCTCCCTCTCTCTCTATCTCTCTCACTCTCTTTTTCTTTTTCTTTAAATTTATGTCTGCATGCACATGTATCTCAATCTGTCCCACTTTCTCTCTCCATCTTCTGTGTATCTTTTTCTAATCTTTCAATAATTGTTTTGCATTTTTAAATTTCCAAATTCCATTGCTATATTTTCAGTATGCTTTGGAAGACTAAAAGCATTTTACCAGTATGCTTAAAAGCATTTTCTGAATCTTTTCAACACCACTTTCAACAAGGGACGCGTTGATGGAAGGATCGTTGAATCATTGATAGTATAAATCTTTCACTTCTTAGGAGAAAATCGTATTTTTTTCAAACGTAGGAGCATTAATCCCCCAAGGGATGGTAAACGAATACCTAATCTTATATTGTCTTATCGTATCTCATCCTATCTTACCTTATTACATTCTTTGTACATTTATATTTCATAAAATATGCATGATTGTCATGTAAACAAAAAAACAAACAAAAAAACCCAACAAAAAACAAAAACAAACAAAAATAAAAAACAACAACAACAAGAAACAGTGAAAAAACACTACCAATTAAATTACACAGATAGATTGGAAGATTAAAAAAATTATCTAGATAGATGATTATTGCATAAATATATCGTTTTGTAGGTAGACTTATGGATGGGTTGATTATTATATAAATGGGTAGACATGTAGATACATAGATATATGGAAAAAATAAATAAAACGATATGAAAATACAGATAACGAGATAATTGGAGAGAGAAAGGAGATTAGAAAAAAAAATAAAAAGAAAAAGAAATAGGTCAAATAGAAAAAAAATTGGTATAGAGCAAGCATAAGGAAATATAGATACTGAACAGAAAAATAGACATGGAGAGTGAGAGAGACTCTGTTTCGGTCACTGCAAATTTATATACAAACTAATAACGAGTAACGTTATTGAATTCAGGACTTCTGAATGAGCAAAACCTGAGTTGTGTGGTGAGTTTTGTCGATGGAAAATATCCACACAGGTATTTAGGAGACTAATGCGAAACGCATTATGAAAATTTAAAAAGAAAGGCACTAAAAAGAAAATTCGGAAGGCGAAAAATGTGTACGATAGAGAATTATATGATAGTTTAAATAGTAAAGGTGCTCTAAAGCAGCAAAAAAGGGTCGCAGGAAGAAAAGCGTTGGCCTCCGCATCGGGAGATCTCTGGTTCAACACCGACAATCGATCGAAAGATCATTTGTCTCATTTCGCCCTCTACTGGTTGGATCGGTGTTAGCATAATGTGACTGGTCGAGACAGGCAGGAGTCGTGGTATTGCTGCACTGTCTCTGTATGGCAGCAACATTAATCGTTAGACATCAGTTTTGGGGCCCGCCCGCAATAGAGCCTATATAGTATTGGCTTTCGACGCTAAGCAACCTGATCAACTCATCTCAACTCCGCGACATGCAGGTCAGAGAAAGTCAAGCGGGGACAAGCCGGAAAGTGAAGCGCTAGCAAGTCTACAACAGAACCTCGTATTTTTTTCAAACGTAGGAGCATTAATCCCCCGAGGGATGGTAAACGAATACCTAATCTTATATTGTCTTATCGTATCTCATCCTATCTTACCTTATTACATTCTTTGTACATTTATATTTCATAAAATATGCATGATTGTCATGTAAACAAAAACAAACAAAAACAAAAAAACAAAAACAAACAACAACAAAAAACAACAACAACAACAAACAGTGAGAAAACACTACCAATTAAAATACACAGATAGAATGGAAGATTAAAAAATTTACGAGTATATAGATAGATGATTATTGCATAAATATATCGTTTTGTAGGTAGATGTATGGATCGATTGATTATTATATAAATGGATAGACATGTAGATACATAGATATATGGAAAAAATAAATAAAACGATATGAAAATACAGATAAGGAGAGAATTTGAGAGAGAAAGGAGATTAGAAAAAAAATAAAAAGAAAAAGAAATAGGTCAAATAGAAAAAAAATTGGTATAGAGCAAGCAAAAGGAAATATAGATACTGAGCAGAAGAATAGAGTGGGAAGAGTGAGAGAGACTCTGTTTAGGCCACTGTAAATTTATATACAAAGTAATAACGAGTAACGTTATTGAATTCAGGACTTCTGAATGAGCAAAAACTGAGTTGTGTGGTGACTTTTGTCGAGCGGATTTATCCACACAGACTGGTATTTAGGAGACTGATGCGAGACGCATTAGGAAAGTTTAAAAAGAAAGGCACTAAAAAGAAAATTCGGAGGCGAAAAATGTGTAGGATATTTTGAAAGCAAAGACGCTCAAAAACAAAAATTTGAACATACCAAAAGAAAATTATAGTATAGTTTAAATAGTAAAGGTGCTCTAAAGCAGCAAAAAATGGGCGCCCTGGAGCAGGAAGAAAAGTGTTGGCCTCCGCATCGGGAGACCTCTGGTTCAAAACCTTCGATCAAACAAAAGTTTATTTGTCCCATTTCGTCGTCTACTGGTTGAGTCGGTGTTAGTATAATGTGACTGGTCGAGACAGGCAGGAGCCATGGTATTGCTAGACTATCTCTGTATGGCAGAAACATTAATCGTTAGACATCAGTCTTGGGGCCCGCCCGCAATAGAGCCAATAATTATAGTGTTGGCGTTCGACGCTAAGCAACCTGATCAACCCATCTCAACTCCGCGACATGCAGGTCAGAGAAAGTCAAGCGGGGACGAGCCGGAAAGTGAAGCGCTAGCAAGTCTTCAACAGAACCCCCTCACTGCAGGTTTTGCGGCAACGGGCCCAATGCGAAAACGAGAACGGTAATCTAGGGAAATCTGAACTGACGTTATATCCTAGCTCGATCATTCACTCACGGAGCCAACGAGCGATCAGAAAGTCGTATGCCTTATGTGCGGGATAACGCCATTGGTTATCATCGAGGATCGCCAGGCCTCTTACTAAAGATGTCTCGGAGGATTGTCTCGTCCTGACAGCTCAATTTGCCGTGCACGGTCGTGGACAGTTGTGCCTGTCAGCCAGCACCACCTTTCGGTTGAGCAATTATAGAATGATGGAGTGAGGTGAGTAGCGCAGAATGGACGGGGGAGGGAAGGAGCGGGAGAGAGAGAGGGAGAGAGTGTGTGAGCGAAAAAGACAGAGACAGAGAGAGAGAGAGAGAGAGAGAGAGAGAGAGAGAGAGAGAGAGAGAGAAACAGAGAGACAGAGAGACAAGGATAATGAGAGGCATACAGACTGACCAACAGAGAGAGGCGGTTACAAGATTAGTAAAACATGTTTTTGTCTTGACCTCTGTGATTAACATCGAGGAATTGCAGTTCATTGTCTCAAATTTACCCCCAGCTTCATTGCCACGATGGTAAACTAAATGAAAAATAACAACAAGAAAGGCAGTAACAATAACTACAATAAAACCAATATCGGAACAAAAACAACAACCACAACAGCAACAACAATAACGACAATATCGACCACAACAACAACAACAACAACAAAAACAACAACAACAGCTACAACACACACAAAGTGTAAATTGCAAACATATGGAAGTATAATAAGAGTCAAAACAAAGATTATTTCCGATATTCTAAATGTCATAAAGAATGTCACGAATGTGTCAAACAGGTCCGAAAATATTGTGTATCTTGACCTTTTTTTATGTTCGCAGGAAGGAATATGCGTCTAATGCACTATTTTGTGTAGAACTAAACAGTGTCATTTTGATCTACATAAAAATACCACATAGACGGATATAAATTATTATCAAACCAAGGTGCCGTTAGAGCCTTGATCCCCCTCCCCGTCCCAAACCCAACCGTATGTACTTGTCGAATTCAGAGGCAAGATTAATACGCCGGTGTCTCTTTCTCCCCCTCTCACTCTGCTTTTACTCTCTCCCACTTTGTTTCTCTCACTCTGTTTCTCTCCCTCACTCACACATTCTCTGTCCCTATCTCTGTCTGTAGCTATGTTTCCCTCTCTTATTTTCCCCAGCTTGTATCCCGTCAACATGACGTCAACAGAGAACCATTTGCAGCGGTCAAGTGAATTATGGGTTTTGTTTATAAACACAGAACGAAGTAAATGCCCTGTGCCCAGGGACATAATCCAGGAAAAAATGGAGCACCGGATGAAACGTAGATAAAAAAGCAACATAGACTTCAGATTCTTTCCAAGTGGTTTTAAACAGAGACGGCGTTGGAGAGAAAGAACCTGGCATGCTGTGTAGGCAGAAAACGCCATAACCGTCAGATATTGGAGTCAAACAGCAGCCATGCGGACTGCGACCCGACAGACTATACTGGATGAATGAGTGCGTGGGTGAATAAGGGCGTAAGTGACTGAGCGAACGAGTGTGTGTTTAGCGACTGAATAAGTGAGTCAGTGAGCAAGTAAGTGAGAATTTGAGTGAAGCAGTAATTGAGAAAGTGAGTGTGTGAGTGAGTAAGTTAGTTCAGTTAGTGAGTGAGTAAGCGAGTGAGTGAGTGAGTGATTACTGAGTTAGTGAGTGAGTTAGTGAGTGAGTGATTACTAAGTTCGTGAGTGAGTTAGTGAGTGAGTAAGTGAGTTAGTGAGTGAGTGAGTAAGTGAGTAAATGAATGAGTGAGTGAGTGAGTGATTAATGAGTGAGTGAGTGAGTGAGTGAAGGAATGAGGATTCCAACGAACCCGAACCATACCTGTCCGAATACGAGGCTAGCGTTGTCTCTATTAACCCTCTCTCCGTCTCTCTCTCTCACTCTCTCTGACTCTCCCTCTCACTATCTGCCTGTATGTCATTCTCTCTCCTATTGTCCCAGCCTGGACCCCACACAACCCGAGCCTTACCTGTCCGAGTCCGAGGCTAGCGAGGTGCGCCTACTTCCTGCCGAGCTGCCGGAGGAGCGGCGAAGGTCAAGGGCGAGCGCGCCAAGCATCATGTGATCGGAAGCGGAAGCGTAGCTGGTCCGTCTGCTGCCGTAGTCCACGAAGATCTGCGGTACGACGAACGGCGCTTCGTCTCGGCTCCGTTTGCGCAACATAGGGCCGATGATCAAGCTCTTCTTCTCTTCCTTTACCTTCTTCTTTTTACATTTGCCTGGAATGGTGGATAGAAAGATCATGAAATTTAAAATTGAGCAAGGATAAATTTTCCTACGCCATGCACTGAAATTCGACAAAGTCGTCAGAATGACTATTCTTTTTACATTATGCTGTCTAGAGACTAGACAAGGCAGATACAATGAACCATTGCTAACTTAACCGAAGAAAAAAATTATCTTAAAAAGTAGCATCTACAAAAGGAAAGAGAACTTTCCCCTTGTCCGGTAACCGGCTAAATCCAGGGTACCATGCGCCGTATAGGAACTATCATAAAACGTTGAGGACGTCAAAATAGGAGGATAAAAATCATCATCATCATCATCATCATCATCATCATCATCATCATCATCATCATCATCATCATCATCATCATCATCATCATCCATATCATAATCCTCACCATCATCATCATCACCATTACCATCATCATCATCACTACCACCACACCACACCACCACCACCACCACCACCACAACCACCACCACAAAAGTGTGATTATATTTTCCCACTCGTCCTCCCACAGAGCCCCCTGACACCTAATACGGCCCTCCGCCGAGGGACTCGAGCCTCGACCCCATTCCGCCTGAGGCTGTGTCTGAGGCGTGGGCTATCGACCACCCACTGGCAACGCAGGCTTCGCGATCTACAGGACGATTACCATAGCATAATTATCACGCTCATTAGACATGGAGTTTTCTGATCGCTCACTGGCTCCGTAAGACGAGGATAGAATTTTAAAATTAGACGCATGTGCAGAATCTCTTAACCCTCGTAGACGTTTTCGCTATGTACCCCGTTATCGTAGACTATGTGATGGGTCCTACACTACAGAACAGGTCTAGAGTGGCGAAAGCAGCTGACATTCTGGCTAAGCCGTTCCGTCTAATCAGTGTCCACTGTCTAGTTCTATTTTTGACTCTTTGCTAAATCCGAAGCTAAGTCTTCTAAATACATGTAGATAGACGTGGCATATGTGACCACAAAGTATGAAAAGGGATATGAAAAAGGGCAAACAGGGAAGAAGAAGAAGAAGAAGAAGAAGAAGAAGAAGAAGAAGAAGAAGAAGAAGAAGAAGAAGAAGAAGAAGAAGAAGAAGAAGAAGAAGAAGAAGAAGAAGAAGAAGAAGAAGAAGAAGAAGAAGAAGAAGAAGAAGAAGAAGAAGAAGAAGAAGAAGAAGAAAAAGAAGAAGAAGAGAACAAATTGAAAACGCCATTTCAAAAGAAGAAGAAGAAGAAGAAGAAGAACTCTCTCTCTCTCTCTCTCTCTCTCTCTCTCTCTCTCTCTCTCTCTCTCTCTCTCTCTCTCTCTCTCTCTCTCTCTCTCTCTTCTTCTCTCTCTCTCTCTCTCTCTCTCTCTCTCTCTCTCTCTCTCTCTCTCTCTCTCTCTCTCTCTCTCTCTCTCTCTCTCTCTCTCTCTCTCCCCCTCTCTTTCTCTCTCTCACACACACACCCCACTCAAAATGTCGTTCTCTCTTTTTCTCTCTCAATAACACACAAAAGCACATGCTCTTTTCCTTTCTGTATGTCTATCTCTATCTATCTATCTATCTATCTATCTATCTATCTATCTATCTATCTATCTATCTATCTATCTATCTATCTATCTATCTATCTATCTATCTATCTATCTATCTATCTATCTATCTATCTATCTATCTATCTATCTATCTATCTATATCTATACACTATCTATCTATCTATCTATCTCTACCTCTCTTTCACTTTCAATCTTTGTCGCTCTATCTCTATTTCTCTCTTTATTTATTTCTACCTGTTTGCCTCCGTCCAGTTCTTTTCTAATGAGAGGAAGTGTAATCTGCCCGATAACAACTGAAATCAGTAATCCATCAGCGGCTGGGCGAGGGGTAAACATGGGTAGCGTTGCCGACACGTTGTTCTGATTAAGCTAGCATAGTTTTACTTCCGAGAACAATATCCATTCATAAAGTGGGGGAGGAAAAATCTAGGACCAGCTAGGACCAGCGACAGAGGCAGGGTGAGGAGGAAGAGATGGAGAGAGAGAGAGAGAGAGAGAGAGAGAGAGAGAGAGAGAGAGAGAGAGGGGGAGAGAGAGAGAGAGAGAGGAAGAGAGAGAGAGAGAGAGAGGAGAGAGGGAGGGGGGACGGAGAGGGAGAGGGAGAGAGAGAGAGAGAGAGAGAGAGAGAGAGAGAGAGAGAGAGAGAGAGAGAGAGAGAGAGAGAGAGAGAAAGACAGAGAGAGGGGGATAGACAGAGAGAGACAGAGAGAGACAGAGAGAGAGAGGAGAGACAGAAAGAGAAGGGGTGAAAAATAGGGGGTAAGTCAAGAGAGAGAGAGAGGATATTACAAGAGAGGGGGTGAGTCAAGAGAGGGAGAGGGGGGGGGAGGAGAGGGAGAGGGAGATAGAAGAACAAAAAAGACGAGAGAGACAGAGGGAGGGAGAGAGAGAATGAGAGAAGGAAGTTGATGGGAGACAAAATCATAATGCCTGATTGGCATAAAAACGACGATAGAGCAACTACGCAAGAAATCAATTATTCTATTTTGAGTAGAACCTGGCTAGCTCCGGATTTTCCATACAATCTGTTATTTTCCTGCCGGAGCTATTTTTCTGTTTTATTGTCTACCTTTTCAGCGGCGGTCTCTGCACAATGCTTTTATCCAGCTTGGACTTCATTTAGGCGCGGCTGTCTAGTTTGCACAAAGACTTTCGCTTCATAATTCTTTCTTTACAAAAATCGCGGATCACCAAATATTGTTTGAAATGGCGTTTTCAATTTTTTCTTCTTCTTCTTAGAGAGAGAGAGAGAGAGAGAGAGAGAGAGAGAGAGAGAGAGAGACATTTGTGGGAAAGCTAAAGATAAACGCGTTAAAAGTGCAACACGGAAAATAAACTTAAGAAAAAAGCAAGAAGCAATTAGCAAACAATAAACAGTAATTGTCGAGAAATATCTATAAACAGATCGAAACGTATAGTGTACGGATCATGATACGGGTGACAGAACTGCTACAAAAGGAGATCCGCGTGGCTTTATGTTTCATTAAAAAGTATATCGCTTTTAATTCATAGAAAATGGAGTTCTTTTGTCAGCAATTCTTGGAAAAAGAAACGATGCATTTAACTGTTATAAAATCTAACTCTAACTCTGATTCCTCCATTAGCACTTACAAAACAATTTTCGATCTCATAAAAATCCTTAAAGAAAATTTGCAAGGAGCGAGCTATAATAGGCAACTCAATTTTTAACCCCCGTGTATTCGATTTTGAGCTAAAAGGTTTAACTAATGCGTTTAACGTAACTGTGTAATGAATTATACAAAAACAATACAAAGGTAGTAAAACCTATTTGAGCCGCCAACAGTTCCATAAACGGAAACAATTGACTTCTCCCATACTGTGACAATAATGGGACAAAACAAAAGTTAGAAGAAAACAACGCCTAAACTTTCAGAGATTATGGATATGGCACAAGAATTGTCTAAAGTTTGAGCAAATCGCAACATTGCCCCAGATAGTGACGACGACGTTATCAATATTAAATCGACATTTCCATCGCTCTAATTCTAGCAAACACTTAGAAATACTTTTTAAAAGTTTTCCCGTGCTAGGTTGACACAGAGGCGCTCATAAAAAATTCCTACATGCAGGGGATCGAACCAAGCACCTTATCAACAGCGGCCCAACGCCTTAACCATTTTACGACCTAACAATTCAGAAAGCCATGAAAGCGTTATGTTTTCCTATGAAGATTTAAACCTGGGTTTGGTTATACGTATGAGTAAAAAACTCCTCTCATATAATCAGAAGTCCCAGGTTTGGACCCAGATTAGACCGTAAGGCTCTCTTCTTGTCAATACAAAATGAGCGACTTAAGCAGGAGTCATGTTTAACCGTTTTTTCAATGTGTGATAGCTTATAAAATTGTCAAATATTAATCTTGTAAGTCAGAAAGATTTAAAAGGGGGAATCTTGTTGCTGGTGATGATGGGCGTTACAAGACTAGCAAACCAAATTAAAAACCTGGGATCGTTTGAACAAGTGAGAAATGTGAGATTTCAGTACACTGTATCCTAGTCACTATACATAATGCGAAGTATCACTGAGGCGGTCTTAATAATAATACTTTACAATCATTATAGGGAAAAGTTACTGTTGGATGAATGCAAACGAAAAGTAATTTTTTAGAAGCAGAGACTAAGCCGTGTCAAGCGGAACTAACATCATGGATTTTCCCCATGTCTTTCTTGGCCAGGGAATATCGTGCAGGTCCCCCAGGTATCGACACAGTCACAGAAGTAAACGAACCGTTGTCAGAGGGAACTCTAGCGACAGTGAACTGAAACAGAGCGCTCTAAAATCCATACTTGTCTCTTGGTACTTGTAAACCACTGTGAAGCGAAGTGCTTGATATTTTTTTGTTGCCCCGACTAGAAGTGGCCTCTTTTTGGTGTATATTTCATCTTAAAAGTGAAAGTCGAGAATGCGCTGGCCTGCACACTCTCTGTTGTAGTTTTTCTATCATAAGCTTTGCTTGATTTTTATTTTTTTTTTATCCAGCATTGTTGTGCCTACACAGCTTTCTATTCCCCGAACTCATTTGTTCATTTTCATTAAATTTGTTACCGTAAGTTTTTGACCTTAAACATCACTATATTTACTAAACTCTAATCCTCAAATCAACAAAGAATTTAGAGTAACTTCGTTTGCTAGCACAACGCCATGGTTAATGGAGATTTGTTTATCAAGCAAATTGCAAAGACTGGTGAGTTATCCATATCCGATAAACAGGATGCAAAAACGACTAAGAGCGATTAAATCAAGTAAATAAAAAACAAAAACAACAACAGCAAAACAAAAAAACAAAAACAAACAAACAACAAAAACAAATTCAACTTTAATACGAAAATGCGTTTACTTATGTGACTAACTCTAAATTTTCTCTCATGGAGACAAAAAATGTCAGAGGCTGTTCTTTGTTTGAGATGTGCCTCGACTCCTTTCAAATCAATATAAAACGCGATTTTATGGCAAGTGTATTATAAACACACTAAAACAAAACAAAACAAAGAACATAACGTATCAATCGCGCTGAAAAGTTCTGGGTCTAAGATAGAACTAGGCAAACCCTTGATACAATAACATTTCGAAGTCGACGTGTGTGTGACATGGGTAAATGTTTTGACATTAACAAAGTACTAAATGATTTTAGCTTTTACCATTACGGAGTTCTAAAGATATCATAGGGCAAAATATCGATCTCAATTGTGTAAACACGACGACATAGTCGGTTAGTTACCATTAGCTGGCGATATTTTTTAGTCATATAAAATCGGTGAGTTTCGAATAACAAATCCCCTATCGCGTGTCAAACTTGAGTGACACCGTGTTATCGTAAGACCTAAAAACCTGCCAAAGTAAACTATTTCTGATACAAAAACATACGATACTGACAAGGAAGCTGTGAATGAAGATTTGAAGTAAAATGTAAAGCTCCGTGTTTGTGTAATAGTCGAAGCTGCTAGATCGTCAAAAACCACGGTTCGGTTATTCATAAATCTTCTTTGTGCGATATGTTCTCCAATTCTTTAAACATTGTGTTTGAAGGATTCTTATTGAACTAAAGCATCCAATATGTTCCTCAAGTAGTCAACAAATATTTGAAAATCAAACATTTCATCGCTATACCAGTTACGTATATGTAACTACAAAAATTGAAAATAGTATTGTTGGTCTTTAGAACAATAAATAATTTTTAAGCCTCACCATATATCATTCCCTTTACAGTGATAAAACGGAAAGGCAGATCACTTATTTTATATAATGGTGTTTACTATGTTGTACGTTATTTTACTCTTCTTCTATCTCAGTGAAACAAAAATAGCGCTCTGGTGTGATAATAATCAAACTCATTGATCTAGTTTAAAAGACAGTAAATTTATTTGTCTGGGAAATATTGAAATAGGCAATGAGTTTTCACTTGTCTGGCACCCAAACGTGCAAAATTAAATAAGCCCTCAAGTAAAACTGCGTCAATATAAGATTATATTTGCATAGTTGTATAGGAACCAAGAAATAATTTGCTAGAATTACAAAGAGCTTAGAAAAATCTTTACCCTCGGTTACCGGTACAAATTGTTATAATTCCAGCCAGTGGTTTGCCTTAATTACTCTCCCGGCTATATTTATGTGAATCTATAACAATGTATCCGGTATCAGACATGATTATTTCTTATGACATAATCCGGTTACAGAAGGAATGTGGAAACCTATAATATATGCTCTGTAACTTCTAATGTTAGCGTAATATCACAGCGTAATTATTGCTTTTAGCTAGGTCTTTTTTCGAAGTACAGAAACAGGAAAAAAAAACCCAAAACAAAACAGTTGCCTTCAGCATGTGCCATCCTGGCTTCAGCACGTGAAATTACAGAGCTTTCGCAATCTCCACTTACGCTGTTTCCTGATGATGTAAGTCGCTAATTATTTGAAGTAGATCTATGCAGAATGGAACATGTAGCAGGGAAGTGTATCGTGCAATGAATTCAGGGAATGCATTAGACGTTCTAAATAATAGTTTCTTTTCTTTAGATTTTGATTTAAATAAATATTTAAATTTAACATAACTTCAGTAAGTTCCACAGTGAAACTCAAAGGAAAACTATCGCCAAACAATTTCATTATTGATTTTCACACGCTTTGCCCTTAAATGTTATGGGTTGTCAGATTTAATACATGTACCTCGGTATAAAAAATGAAGTAACGGTTAAGTTTTGGATTTTTAACCATGCTTATGCTTTTTCGAACGAAAAGTCTTAGAAACACGAACAGTTCCATAGCTGGAAACAATATAAAAGCAGGCCAAGTTCACAAGGACGGTAGATGGGAGATCAAGCTAGGCACACTTTACCTTAAGCAGTGAGTCAAAAACTTTAAAGAATGGATTATGTCTGACAATGATAAAGGAACACTTTGATAACCAAAGCAAGTGTTGTTGCTTAGCTTCCATCGTCAGTACTTTATAGGGCATATTGTGGACGGGCCTCTAGACTAAAGTCTGACAAGTTTTGCGTGCTGCCATACAGAGACAGTGTGGGGATACCATAACTCTGTCTCAGTCGGTCACATTAAACTGACACCGACCCAACCAGTAGGGATTGCAATCGCTGGAGCTAGAATTCGGACCTTTTGCGTCGGACGCCGGTGTTCTACCACAGGATCACCACGCCCTCCAAGACAACAGGCAGAGCCTTCACTGCAGATGTAAGCCCTTCACAGGCCAAACTTCCAAATGAGGCAGTTTAAGCCAGTCACTGCCTTGGTGTGCCGATAAAGTGACATTTGAGCTTAGGCTGAGATCGCCTTGATTTGGAGGCGTACACTAAATTTACCAAAACGTAGAGCAAAGCTCAAGACTTGCAACTAATTTTCATTGAATCTTTCTGAAATTGCGTTCCTAACAGTTAAACAGCACTCACTATGGTAGCTTGATTAATGACTTTACAGTAGAGAATTTATTATTCTCGTTTGAATGGTTGGCATATCGATTATGCCTTAAAGTAAAAATTGTATCGACATTGAAGTAAACAAACAAATTGCAATATTAACAACAAACAACAACAGCAACAGCAATATCAGCAACTACAAAACAACATCAACAACAACATACAAAAACAACACGCACATACACACGCACACACGGATCATTGAAGTAAAGAAATATAATATTTAAAAAATCTTTTAAACAGTTAAGTTTTATTTTTTGAAGTAAAATAGATTGCACTTTAAGGATGCTATAAGGTTATGGTTAAAAACAATCAAAGTAAACAAACCATGACAGAAGAATGTCCAATTCAATTTGTTTGAAAAGTACACGTATAAAAATAAAAAGTAGGATACATAGTTAAATGAATAAATGAAAGAAAAAAGAGTGAAAGGGGGAGATGAAGGTGAGAGAGAGAGAGAGAGAGAGAGAGAGAGAGAGAGAGAGAGAGAGAGAGAGAGAGAGAGAGAGAGAGAGAGAGAGGGAGAGAGAGGAAAGGGGGGGGGAGAGAAAATATACAGACAGAAAAAAGATAAAATGGAAAAATAAGAGAAAAAAGATCGATAGATAAATATATAGATAAATAAATGGGAAGAGATAAAAAGAAAGTAGATAGATATAGAGCAAAGAGACAGAGGGGCGCAAAAAGAAAGAGGATTTCAACGGAAAGAGGAACTATTCTCAAATACATAGTCATGCCCAAGAAGGCGTTGATGGATGTACAGGTATGCGATTGCCTCATAATCATCATGTTAATTAAATCGGCGGATTTGTCCATTGGGTGATATATTCGTCGCTGCTCCTTCTATTTGTTATTTTAAATTATTTATATTATATAGTGATTCATGATTCAACTAAAGTCTAAAACTGTTTTTGCTTTAATGTACTGTTTAAGTATTTACTGCGAAATACATGAAGTGAGCAATAGTACATTGTTTCATTTTGTTTTGCTCCTGGCTGTAGCGCAGTGTCTTTTAGGTCAGCAATCTAGGTAAAAAGAAAAACAACAATCTAACAACCCTGGGGTTAAAAGTAATACTTCATAGAGAAGAAAAAACAGTCGAAAACAAATGAAAAAATTATGTTATCCAGGTGATGATCACGAGGGGAGAGGAGTAAAAGCGCCTAAAAAGTAAGATATAATGGACAAAATCAATGAAGGAGTAGCAAAGACACACAGTATGGAGATTCACAGTACCATGTTGATTGTTGAGGTGGTTTAATGTCCAACTTCAGCACTATACAGGCTATATCGTGGATGGGCGCCAAGACAGACGTCTCCCTATGTGCTGTTACACAATCTATGTGCAAGATCACTCTAAACTGCATTGATATCAAGCCTATTCAGGCTATATCAAACCCATATAGAGGTAGACAAATGAGACTCCACTGAGAGACAAAAATAATAGTCGAAGTTAGGTATTGAACAAATAGCCTCCGACTTCTGATTAAACGGAGAGACGGGAAACAGAGATAAAAATCCACGCGCCATGGTAATTATACTATTGTTACAACGACAACCCAAAACTTTTATAATCGCAAAATCATTATCAATGGTTGCCACTCATTTGTTCCAGCTACTCGAAGAGAAGTATAAAAAGTAAAAGAAATAAAGAATAGATGATATAAAATCAGTTCTGTTATTTGTAATGGAAGCAAATACTAACTTATGCAAGGAATAATTATAATAACCATGAGGTAAAAAACCACCCTGAATGCCATTTTATGCAATTAGGAAATAAAACTTAAATACATCTGATTGAGTGAGTGAGTGAGTGGGTTTATCTGATAACGAAAAAGGAAAGAATGCATCTAACTTTAATTTGCTCCGCAATAAAACCTTTTAAATACGTTGCTGTAAAATGTAGTGTTATTATAGTTGCTTATTATCTTGCATTTTATTCTGTGTTCCTAATAACAGCTTTTTCTGAAACTTTAATTCAGATTTTCGGCAATAAGCCAACTTCCTCCTCTTCAAACTTTTTTTTTTACCAAACAAGTGCATGGAATTTAGGATATTTAGGAAAGGAAAGCTTTTCCGTATCTCAACCACATTGATTTCTAGAGACACATTTCCCCCTCTTTCTTGTGTATTTTCCTATTGGAAAGCACGCAATGATTTCTAAAAAAAAACACTCCTCATTTTCCTTAAAACAATCCAGACATCTTTGTTGATGATAAAACCCTGGAATTTTACTTCCTCGATCCCTTAAGTCGCATTATCGCACATTTGCATTATTGATATCATATCTAGCGGCTGGGGCTAATATTTTAGACGCTGCTGGTTTCATGAATGGTGAGCAAGGCAATTTGTTCCTTGGTCTCCCGCCAGTGTGGGAAGTGGCCACTTAGGCAGGAATTATGTTTTCCTGGTGTCCTGTTCTCGCCCATCCACTGCTCTGTTTGATCAGTTCAGGTCAAGGCAAGACGAGCAGGGAGAGAGAGAGAGAGAGAGAGAGAGAGAGAGAGAGAGAGAGAGAGAGAGAGAGAGAGAGAGAGAGAGGGGGTGGGAGGAGGAGAGAGAGAGAGAGAGAGAGAGAGAGAGAGAGAGAGAGAGAGAGAGAGAGAGAGAGAGAGAAAGAGAGTGGAGAAAGAGATAGAGAGAGAGAGGGAGGGATATATATATAATTATATAATTATATATTATCACACTCTCATCAGAATCAACGAGAGACGCAGTGAGAGTGCCAGAGACCAATACTTGTTCCATTATTTGTAAAATTATAATGCAGACGGGCGCATAATGACACCTTTTATCTTTCTTTTTTGTAAACCCTCAATTTTATATCATAATATCCCTACCACAGTTGCGTGTTTTATCATTTCTCTTTTAATATTTCACGAAGGATTATATTTGAAAAAAAAAAGTGAAAATTAGAACAAAATACACCCTTTAAAATTTTTTCGATTGACAATTTCTTGAATGTTTGTCCTACTTCACCAGCCTATCTTCCGCTTTTTCGTCTGTGTTTACATCTAGACATGTTAGATACGACTGAGATGCTGGGCCGAGCTCATTATAAAGTTAAACGCTTTAGTGTCAACGATCCGGGATGTTTACTTTGTCAACAGTAGGACGGATCCGAAATCTGAAAGACACCATTATGTTAAATGGTGAAGGAAATCTAAAGACGAGTTTAGCAACAGAAACAGCAGCAATGATAACACACAGAAAACATTGAAACTTGTTAAATCGTTCTGGTTTGTGCATGAAGCTTTGAAAACAGTTCTATGTTCACTAATATTATTGTTTTTGTTGTTGTTTTTTATTGATTCATTCAAGCATGCCTTTTTAATGTCAGTGCTAATTAGAAACTCTTCCTGCTATGCATACAAAACCGCACATGCGCAATAAAAAACCTCGAATAAATTTAATAAAAACTAGAATTGTCTATTTTAGGCATTTAAGAAAGAAAAATTTCATACAACTGGTAACGAAAACGGGGAAAATGCAGCTAACTTTAGTTTGTTCCACATTAAAACCTTTTAAATACATTGATGTAAAATATAGCGCTATTCTAAATGGTTATCTTGCATTTTATTCCTAGTGTTTCCAATAACAGTTTTTTTCTGAAACTTTAATTAATATTTTCGGCAATAAGCCAACTTCCCCCTCCTCAAAAAGCTTTTATTTTACAAAACAAGCTGCATGAAATTTTCTATTTAGGAATAGAAAGCTTCTTCCACATCTCAACCACATTGATTTCTAGAGAAGTTTTCTCCTTTGTCTTGTGCGTTTTCCTATAGGAATGCAAGAAACATTTTCTTTAAAAAAAAAAAGCTCAAGGAACAACAAACAAGAAAGAACAACTCCCCCACACCAAAAAAAAATCTCCGAGAAATTGTTACTTAATCTCTTACGACTCAAATCTATTCTAGCAACAAAATAAAGTTATAGCTTTGATCAATTTTGTTACTGCTTAACGTCGATTATGATTTGGAACGAGGAAATGGAAGGCCACTTCAGTAGGATTACTTATCTAATCATCGAGAGCTCAGAGGGCTGAAGGTAGAGTAAAGGGTTAAAAAGCCACGTTCAGAAATGAACAGTAAAGTGGTTTAAGAACAATGTACCATGCAGCCACTTGGCCGTCATGATAATCATTGTTGTGTTTGGACCGCTAGAGCTTAGAGTCCCAGGAACTAGTCATTACAATATTTAAAATTACAGGGAAAGACAATAGATGTGAGAGATACAGGAGGAAAAAGAGATTCGATGGAATATAAATAGATAGATAGATAGATAGATAGATAGATAGATAGATAGATAGATAGATAGATAGAAAAGAGAGAGAGAGAGAGAGAGAGAGAGAGAGAGAGGGGGGGAAGAGAATGAGAGAGACAAAGAGAGAGAAAGAGGGGCAGAGAGGGAGAGAAATAGGGGGAGAGGTAGAGGAAGAGGGGGAGAGAGAGAGAGAGAGAGAGAGAGAGAGAGAGAGAGATTCTTGCTTTTTAGGAAGTGCACCATTTCGTTTCATTCAGTCTACATTTAGTTTTTAGACTCATACATTTTTATTCATATTTATTTTTTAATAACTGCTGTATTATATTATAGTAAACATTTTTTAAACAATTATTTCATTTTGATATTTCTCTCTTCTTAAATTAATGATCGTTAGTAAAATACACCCTAGCCTTTTCCTGTTGCCGTCCAAAACACCCTGCAATCACGAACAAATCATGGTATCTATGTGAACCACCTCAAGCTATTCATTAACTCGTCATTGATCTAAACCTATCTTTGTAAGGAAATTGGACACGCTAAAAATAACTAAAAACAAAGAAGCTCTTCTCATTACGCACATTATTTTTTCAGTTGGAAGACAATATTTTAACTCCTGAACATCTTAACCACCCCCCCCCTCCCTTTCCACCCTTTTCACTTTTCAAAAATAAGGGGTCATCGACGTTTTGTTATTTTTTGTTCAGTTCTTCTACAAACTAATGAGAACTTCCTTGTAATTTTTTTTCATTCTAGGTGTAGTTTCACAAGAGTTTCGACTAAATAAAATTCCCAGTGAATTACCCCCTAGTTTCTAAAAGTTGCAAACAAAGAAAGGAACCCAAAATTGATTTGGCTGAGTTTGAACTAAAGTTAAGTTAAAAAGCCAAAATGTTCAGTCTCGAATTCAAGCGATTGTAAGTACAACGTCGTGATTAGCTTGCGACTAATCTTAAAGTATGGAAAAAAAAATAAATAAAAAGAAAAACAACAAAAAACAACAACAGCAACAACAACATTAACAACAACAACAACAACAACAACAACAACAACAACAAATACAGAACATAAAAAACAACAAAAAAAAAAACAAACGAAGAGATAAAAAAGCACAATTGGCAGTCGTCATGAATGTTTGCGAGGAAGCTTTATCCAACAAAAACAGAACATAAAAACAAACCAAAAAAAAAAACGAACAAGTAAAAAAACAACAATTGGCAGTCGTCATGAATGTTTGCGAGGAAGCCTTATCCATTGAATGTGCCCGCGCATGTGATTTTCTTCCTAAGATAAGCAAATCCTATAATGCAATTCAAGACCTCAAACCATTCCATAGTTTTGGAATTATATGAGAAATAGCACAAAAACATTAGAAAAAATTACAAAGGAGAACCAAAAAATCTACATCTAGTCCCATGTGAATCCAGATCTGTGCCAAAATCTATGAAAAGCAGAAACAAAAGTTATGAATATTTATGATAGTGGTTTGGTGCAGGCATCTCAGACATTATTTCTACGTTTTGAAAAAAAAACTGGCGTTCATTCATGTCAGCACACACGTAAAGAGTCACATACATAGAGTAAGACAGGGAGGTTGATAGATCGACAGATCTAGATAAATAGATAGATAGATAGAGAGGGCGAGAGAGGACGGGGAGAGAAACATAAAGGGAGGGAGAGAGAGGGGGAGGGAGGTCGTGGTGAAAAAGTGACAGAGACCGGCAGAACAACAGATAGACGAAAGATTTGATACAAACATAGTGACGATCGTATAAGGGTAGTGTAGAAAGTTAAAAACGCAAAAAAAAAAAAAACACACCAGAAAACAATATAATAGATATAGAGACAAAGACAGAGACAAAGAGAAATACAGCGAGAGAGAGAGAGAGAGAGAGAGATAAATAAATAGAGAGAAAGGCAAACGCAAAAGTGGGAGAGGTAAAGGGAGAGAGAGAGAGAGAGGAGAGAGAGAGAGAGAGGAGAGGCATAGAT
>RQTK01001019.1:38616-50569 GCA_003991915.1 Elysia chlorotica | reverse complement strand
AGAAAAGTATCCTCACTAACAATTCTTAAGAAATGTTACGTTCCTTTGGTCTGCCAACAAAACCAAGAGCGACAGCTGTGTCCATGGCGCCAGAGACAGGGTTAAAATTATTGTCTCTAAGCACCTGGCATAAGTCTTGTGGGAACAAGAACAGATGCTATAAATGTCTATCAATACATTAACGGTAAATAATTGGCGCATATCTCAAGCTCCTCTGACCTCTGGGTTTTTGTTTTGCAACTTCTAAATAAAGGGGAAAGAGTGATGTAAGCATCGATTCTAAACAGTAGATAAAAGACATTTTAGCGGGGAAAAAATTGCTTTTGATGGTCGAATTTTTAAAAAATCACGACACTCATTTAGAATTACATCGTTTTAAGTGGGCATATGTTTACAATTTTGTACAGACTGTTTTATTGGACTTGGAATACATATGATGTAAAAACAGACAAACATTACACGCTTTGAAACCATTTGCACAAACTCGATTAACGTGGTTGGGGTGGTGGTAAGATTAATACCTTTCCTGAGACGCAACTGAAATTCAAGTAAACCGATAACCTGTGGTTTATCTCTTTTTTGTTTACTTAATATCAATAATAAGCAGACACAATCATGATATCATTATTTTCCCAAACAGTAAGATTGGCCCAAGTGCATTAGAGATAGAAGTCAATGACTTGATATGCATAGGTACGGTGTCGTGTAAAATTCATAACAATCAAGATGGTTGCTTTCGTATTGGCAGCAGCCAGCATAATTTTCTCTCTCTCTCTCTCTCTCTCTCCTCTCTCTCTCTTTCTCTTCTCTCTCTCTCTCTCTCTCTCTCTCTCTCTCTCTCTTGATTATTATTCAATTTTACTACCATAACCTTTTTTCACTATTACAATTCGTACCAATATGTCTATTTACATTTCTTCTCTCGTTGGATTGTGTACTCACCAGCTGCAGGCATTTTCCAGGTTTTGCCCGTCATTTCACAACAGGCTTCTCCTGGTACTATCTGAATGCAAAGTCAATACTGTGGTTACGACTCGCGGCAGCCAGTTGCAGACAGTCAGTGATGAAGATGCTGCTCAGATCAATCCATAATGACAGGCGTATCACGTAACAACCTCATTTGCACTTTGGAACACACATGCACGATTTTACTAGAGCAATTAACGACGTTTTCCTCTGCACTGTTCACCTTTTTAGATAGACAGATTTACAACCATCGTAACTATCGTGTCAGGAATGTTTGAGGATGATATTTGAAGGAGTGTTGAAGCCTTAACTTATACTAAATCTCAAACTCAGATCTAAAATAGCCGTCCCACCTATTGATAATGAGGCAAGATATTCAGCCTTGCTTGAGAAATTCAAATTTACGACAAGGAATTCTCCATAAGCGAATACAATGCTATGGGGAAAAAAAACCAACATTAATATTACGATGCTATAACTTGAGGTGACAATCAAATACAAATGCACTAAGTTAAGCCTCCATTGTGTCTCGTGGACACAGGTGATAGATGATCATATAGCAAAGTTATTCCTAGTTGACAAAGCGTGATTAAATCATCTCAAATTGAAACTTCTCGACTTGAAAATGAAATAAATATAACAAAATATTGATATACATGTAAAAGCAATAGTAAAAGAAGTTATTTATCAGGTCGTTCGACTTTATGAAAACCAATTTTTATCCTTTAAATGAAAGTGAATTGTATAAAAATACATGAAAGTGTCTTTTATCAATTGTAATGAAATATGAAAAGTACATAGAAAATGTAGGAAATGCCTAGGTGAATTAACTCTTCTATATTGGTTTCCTTTTAAATACTTGTGAGATGAAGATACATTTCTTGACATCTCAGCCAAAGCAACTCATTTTTATAACTATTATGACTGAATTTTCAAGATTCCATATTTTTTGAGAAAGGGTTAAAAAGTTTTGAAGAAAAAATTAACATAAAACTTAAGTTCCTTATAAGAAACAATTTTAAAACTTTATTTCTATAGCCAAGGCTTGGGCCTATTTGTTCATCTCGAAATAGGCTACTGCTTTATGAAGCACGCTATTCTCAAAGATAAAACCGTGAAACAGATGAAAAATAAATAATATCCACACTGCTAGCCTTCACCTCAGAATTAATTTGAACAAAGTGATTATAAACCTTCCACGGAGAAAATGAGTTTCAACTGAGGAGGCTGCGCGCTGCTTATCTTCTCGCCGCGAGTCCTAAAAAAAACCCTCTCGTTCCCATAATGCCTCGCAGAGCTGGTGTCCGCGTCTTGTAATGGCGGCTGTGCCCGCGCGCATTCTGGCCGGGCGACTCGCGCAGGTTGGTATCGATCCGAGCAGACAATCGATACTGTCGCTTCATCACCGGAATTCAAGATGATTATGACCGCTATCTTCAGGCTTCTCCACCTGCTTCTTTTGTGTACGTGAGGATCGTTGGATTAAAGAAACGATTAGATAAAGAAAACACACACGCTTCTTTTTGTGTGTGTAGAAATGTCAAGTTAAACAAACGGTAACTAAAAGAAAACACACAGAAATATACTTAAATGTTTTTTTTTTTTACCTCCTGCTTCTTTGGTATATGTTGCAATATTGCACAGAAAACAAACAAAAATAACAACAACCATACCAAAAACAACAATAGCACTAAAACGAAACACACGCACACATAGGTACGTTTTTCTTTAACGTAAATGTTTCTCCGGCTCCTTCCTTTTTGTGTATGTTGAAAAATTGGATATAGAACAAACAACGATAAAAATGCAACACGCACGCATACTTGCGCGCCTCTTACTAAAATGTTTTCCGCCTCAAGTTTTTTTGTATGTTGGAATGTTACATATAAAACAATAAACAAACAAACAAACAGAAAGAAAAAGCTCACACATACTTACATGTTTCTTACTAAAAATGTTTTCCGCCTCCAGCTTCTTTTGTGTGTGTTGGAATGTTACATTAAAAAAGTAAGGAGTTCCAAAAATCAAACACACGTTACTATACACAAGTTTGTCTGACTTCCTCTTAAAGAAAACTGGCAGCCATAGCCCACTTAAAATAAAAAGAAATATCACTGCACTAAAAAGCTTAGGTTTGCACGGAAACAATTTATTTCCTTGATCTTTGGAATTTTGCACAAAAAAAGGAAAAAAAAATCAAACGCACAAACAGACACCCACTTTTCTTATTTCTCTTCTGTCGAAATAAAACAGGTAGTCAAATCATTGAAACAAAAAGAGGCACCAAAACAGTTGAGTGGTAGAAAACCATAACGAAATTATTGGCTTTGGACTGAAAGATTTTAGAAGACTGATTTATACTTATTTCATGTTGCGAAACAAAATTCTAGTCACCTAACCAAGTTATGCATTTACAAAAGAAAGAGGTGATAAAAAATCATAGTTGTTGGTGTGGAACAACTATTGAGAAATGTTGGCGTCATAACAATGTAAGGTTTAAAGAAGTTGAACAAACCAAAATGACTCTATACTTTCTCGTACAAATATCCTATATTATGTGATCTAAACTAATTCCATTATAAGCATTGTTCTAATTACAATGAGTCTAATGAAGTGATTAACGTCCCTACAATCATAACAAATAGTTTAAGACAAGGACTGGAACAATAAACTCACGACTCCTGGGGGCAATGTTCTGAATTTCGCCATACTTAATGCTAAGAAATAACATTGATCTGTGTGAATCAGACAAGAATTGTGTTTTCCAGGATAGCAATATCATTGAAAGAAGTCGTGGTAACATGGGAATGCCGTCTAATTAGGTGAATACAATATTGATATACTTTTTATTTAATTTTTAAAAAGTGTCTCCTGAGGAAATCTAATTAAGGCGATTTCACATCTTTTAATGATAACAAAAACTTGAAGAATACGAATACCTTTAAATGAAGCGCGACGTCTAAAGTTTGTTGTTATCGGTCATCAACTTGGCAACAGTTGATACAAAAGTTAATTAGAATAAAAACTATAAAACATAATTAATTTGCAAGCCAAGAAGAAATGAAAGTAGTTTTCGCCAAAGTAAAAATGAATGCCAGAACTTTGTCGTTGAACATTTTCAGTTTGCCAACATGCATCTTAAAGATATTAATAATTTAATTAAGAAATAAATAAAACATATTTATAAAAATGGTATGTGCGCATTCACCAAAAACAGGGCCATTGAAAAAGAGGTGAGTAAAACAGGTAAAGGGTCAAAAGAAAAAGCTCTTCTTTCATAATGTCAATATTTAAAGTTTACTATTTTATTTACTTTGAGTTTAGATCACCTGCTTCAGAAAAAATAACATTCATTCTATTATGAAATGCAAGCACATTGTGTAGTCAAGAATACGTGCAATAATGCCATATGTTTCTTTATAATGCTATTTAACATAAAGGGTGCAAACAACCTAACGATACAAAGCATACAGTGTTTTACTAGAACCAGTGAAACTATTTATGCCTGGTATACTAATGTTGTTTGTAAAGAAATTCTGTAGTACAAGTTATGTTTCAACACGTTTATATTAAGAAGCATTAAGATTAAAAACATATAGCATAATTTGCACATAATCTGGACTACACAATGTGCATCCATTTCATATCTCTCTTCCAACATATAACAATGTAAAAGCCAGGGGTTAATTTCTTTTGTAACTTATTATAGATTACTCTTACCTGGCATCTTGATTAAAAATCGTTCACTACATTTATGACTACATTTTATGAAGTCTTTATTCTGGTACTCTAAACATTTTAGAATAAAATTATGTATTCTACGAATCGTGCAGCGTAAGAAAACAGAAACTAATGAATTAAACCAGTGGATATATTTTGTTTATATATATAAAAAAAAAGACTTACACACTCTAATATGCAGACATTGTAATGGCCACTGCCACACACGATTAACCTTTTCCCGTATTCTTTACAGCAAATCAATTTACCTTTTCAATTTTTTAACCAGTTAAACAAATAAGAACTATTGTAACAGTAATTAAAAAAAACTAAAACGTGTAAAAGAAGTAATTAGGATCATCTTTACACACGAAACTCATCTGGATCTGCGTCAGCGACAGATTCAGTCCCAGAATTTCTGATTAGGTCTGACGTAGAATAATAGTGATCGATACTATAATAAAGGACGTTACTTTACCGTCAGGTTCTCGTTTATATAAAAACGTGTCTCGTTGACAAGTTGGAAGTACTGGACCGAAAATGTAGATAGTCCATGATCCCATTTAGGAGCCTTATGGGTGTCACCATGGCTCGAAGTTGTAATTGATCACATACTATTGTTTAACTCATAGACGCAAACTTTCTTGTAACTGTGCATTAGACTTTTCATGTTCAAACTGTATTTGTCGACCTTCTACCATAACTTAGATTTTTTCCATTAAACTTTTATTAAACTACGACTGTATAATTGTATCTTGTTTTGTTTATAACATTTATTATGTTGTTAACAAATGAGCCTTTTCTTCAATACGAAAGGCTTATAGAAAGAGTTATGCCTTGGGAAAGGTATCAGTTGTGCGATGTAGCAAATATCGTTGCTCTAGGTGCTTTTTAATCAAGAAAACGCATACAATACGTTAAAGAAATCAGTATTAATCTGAATTATCAAGGGAAAAAAGAAGCCATTTTATTGTATTCGGTAGCACACAGTAAGTCAATAGAAACAATATATTCATCAAAAGAAAACCACCTTAACAATGGTGACAATTTGATAACAGTGTAGTTGCTTCTACAAGTCGCTGGAGCTACCTTACTTTACTTTTTGGATCCAGCAGCCACTTGAGACTGCGCACTTCGACCTAATGCCATGTCATAAAAAGGACAAAAATCTATTATTATAAAAATTCTATTGACTTAAAGAGGAAGAGAATAAAGTAGGGAAAAAGAGATATAAAAGTACAGAGAGAGAGAGAGAGAGAGAGAGAGAGAGAGAGAGAGAGAGAGAGAGAGAGAGAGAGAGAGAGAGAGAGAGAGAGAGAGAGAGAGAGAGAGAGAGAGAGAGAGAGAGAGAGAGACGGAGAAAGATATTAATAAACAGGTTGTGTATAAAGAGAAAATACGCTTGAATAACGCAGACAGTTCAAGGTTTTATTATCATTAAGATTAAATTCATGCACCATCTTTTCTCTTCAATTAGCAACGAGTGTTGAGAGGAAGAAAATACAAGAATTTGATTTTCATCGATTTGAATCGTCTTGGGTCATCAATGACGAAAAATCATTTTCAGTTTAAGTTTTTAAGTTATTAAAGTTTAAGCTTGGATATTTTTAAATGCCATTAGTGTCTTTTAATTACATGTAGAAATTGAATATTATCGATCCAGGACTGGTTATATGCTTTGTGTACTAACACATGGGATAGACATTATTATATTTTGAAGGAAATGAGGTTTTAGATCACAAAACAAGAATAGTTGTGACTTGTGTTTGGAAAAAGATATCATCTATCGTATCTGAGAACAAGAACAAAAGGAAAAAAATAGTGGTTTGCTTTATATGATTTAAAGCACATATTGTCCTTTGTTTTGTATTTTCCCATTAGTTTATTATCTACGAATTCCAAACGACTTCAAAGTATTCTAACCGAAAGAATTAGATCTGACAAAAAAATTGTGTCAAGACGATACAACTTTTGTAATGAAAAGAAGTAACCGTAACATAGTTTGGGTGTTAATACATTGAAATAATCATATACAGTATTGAGTAAATTACTTATTAGGCAGCACATGTATACAGACATTTTCTGTTGAACTTAGTGGCGCTGGGATTGAATTGATAGTTCCGATGCAGGAGGTTCGGTACTCGAGCCTTTCTCAAGGCGCCGCGATTTTCTCTATTACTTGGATCGCTCTCAGTTTTTAATGTGACCACCCAATTCCCGGATAACCCGCTAAGGCGATCTGTCAACGTTAAGGATATTTCTTAAAACCTAGGAAACGTTTTGCCAACTTTCTATCTTTCTTTTCCACCCACATTCTTTTTCTTGCCCTCTCCTCGTTTCTATCCTGTGGTGTTCTACTCTTCTGACCAAAGAAGATATTTTTTAGTAGAAAATTGCATAGTGTGCCAGGAAAAACTCACTTTGGTTGTGACGACAAGGCGAGGATCTTGATGGAGCAATCGGCTAGATTACACGCTTTCGCTTTTAGTTTTCATGCTCTAAAGCCAGACCTTTTCGAGCTTAGGATGCTTGGTCCATCTTCGGTTGGAGAGAGCGATAATGTCTCCCTTTTAAAAGTACCCTAGATGTAAAAAAAAAACCAACAACAAGAAAGCCGACGGGGCCCAAAGAGCGGGATACCAAGAAATTGGACAGGCACATTATACTAATTCCGAACCAACAAGCAGGGAAAAAACGTGGTGCCTTGAGACAGACTCAAACCAGGACCTCCTGCCTCGGAAACCAACGCTTTAACATCTAGGACCACTATGCTCCTTCGCTTTGGGTCTGCCCAAGGGTTTTTAAACGTCATTTCGATTAGGGTGACCCTGGCGTCTGAAAAGATGGTGGCGACTGTGGCCTCTGTCTTCATATTTCTACTGCCAGAGAGAGTGTGACGGCATGGTTCAAACTTGTGAAGATACATGCTGATATTAATCGAGGTAAATGTTCGACGGTTGTGAGCAAATGACCAACTGGTTTATCTCATATTTAAAAAGATAAATATTCACAGTATGTTAAAAAAGAAATAGGGTATTTTACAACTGAGCTGACTTTATGTGTAAATACCATTATGCGTAAATTTATGAATAACGCACAAACTTATCTCCTCTACAGCAATTCAACAATTACACGATACATATTTATACTAAGAAAGTAAAAAGCTGTTGATTTTATTTCTCCTATATTTCTCTCAGAGATATTTCAAGTTTGGCTTAATAAACACATTATACGATTTAAAAAAATGTAACTTAGAGAAATGCCAGGTGCCTTAGCAAGAAAGACATCAGAGTACAGACTAGAACAGCGCTAGCTTGGAGACACAATCTCGAGCTCTAATAACAGGTATTAAGTTGTTATAGCGCTAGATAACTAGACGAAGCTTTTAGAGTTCCTTCGCTGGGCTTGTTAGACCTTGTTGCGAACCAGAAAACCTTTTATGTTTGTGGTAAAAGCCTAGAGAGGACTTCCTTGGACACGCCAAAGTGTACATTTAATCTAGGTCGTTGATTGGAACTATACTTATCTTGGCGACCGTTGGAAACTGAATTCCGGATGAAAATGTTTTAAAGTGTGACATTAAAAGCTCCTCACTTTCCCACCCTGAAGGTCGGTGCAATTTTAATGTGATCAACTGAGACAGGAGTCAGGGCATCCCCATCCTGTCTCGTGTGTGGCAGCACATAAAATTGTCAGACGTCTGTCTTGGGGCCCGTCCGCAATATAGCCAATATAGTGCTGATCATGGACGTTAAAACCAACTCAACTCAACTAGTACTGTTGTGCTGCTGCTGCCGCTACTACTACTAATATTGCTACTTGCACTGCAACTACTATTACTACTAGTTATGGTAATACCACAGCTACCACTGGTGTTAGTCTCATAAGCTATTTCTTATATTACTAGTTCTTATACTATTGGTTTATTTACTTCGCTGTTGTATCTAATTACTCGTATTAAAGCGTGAAAGATTAATTTGGATCTACTTTTCAATAGTTAGAGCTTAGATCTGTATAAAAAAATATTGATTTAAAAAAGAAGCAAAAAAGTCTAGAAAAAAAAATAATTAAACGAACAAAAACTAACTTATGATTGAAAAAAAATCGGACAAAAAACAACTCCAATTAACAGCAGAAGAACAAAAGAGAAAACGTAGATGGGTACCTACGTTGCTGAAACAGACGTAAGAAAAGATATATAATACCGGTAACTAAAAAGGAGAAATTGCTAAAAAATGAAAAAAAAAAATTGCCAACACCAACGACCGTTTTCTGTGTCAATGTACGAACACAGAATTTAAAAATTTCAAACATCAAGACAAAAAGCAACTTCAGAACGTGACTTGAACGAGAAAAATTCCTAGATACACAGACATTCGTATATAAAAGCATCCAGCATAGTCCTAGGCAAAAATAGGGAGGGTTAAAACATGTTGTTACACCAACAAAATTATTTTATATATATTTTTTTTTCTTCCTAACGAAAATGTTAAATGGTCTATTTTTTCTGTCTTTGTTTCTTATTTTTTCCAAACGAAAATGTCACAGCATCATTTGTTTGATTAGTCTTTTTTTTTAAAACAGCATAATATTGGAGGAAAAGAGAAGCAAAAGAGTTGGTGGCCCAACTGATGCCGTCGGGAAAATGATGCGCGAGAGAGTGAGTGTGTGTGTGTGTGTGTGTGTGAGAGAGAGAGAGAGAGAGAGAGAGAGAGAGAGAAGAGAGAGAGAGTGTGTGTGTGTGTGTAGCTGGGTCTCAGGATGGTTGTGCCTGTGAGTGGAGGAGGATTCCGTCACTGCCAGCAGAAGGCAACGCGTTGTCGGCCAGCAGAAGACAGGCTGTCGAGTGGCGATGACACCATGCCGTGAGGTGACAGGACACACACAAAGCGTCAACGAACGAGCGGGTGGAAAAACGCCAACCGACACAGACATTAACTAATTATTGATTTTATGCCGTTTTCTGCTTCGCTGTCTAGCCTTTGACTTGATTAATGTCTTACAGGTTTATTATTAATTTTGTTAAGACGACGGAGCTTCCACTTTTTACCGAGCGCCAATTTATCAATCACTTAGTGCTTCGGTCTAACGACTTCCATTTTGACCTTGTGCCTCTAGAAGAGACTATGAACTTATCAAAAATTATATTTTCTTAGCTATAAAATTAATACAAATAATAAATATAATCGCCTATAGATGACTACAAGTTGCTTTGTATCGAATGCTCTCTCAATTTTTCTCGTAGATAGTGAAGATGGATTGTGTCAGGACCTCCATAACATCGGCTACGCGTGACGCATTGCTTTCTGTTGGCAGTGACAAAATCCTCGTCCACCCACACAAAACAACAACCCTGATTAAACAAGAAGGAGTAGCTGCCGGCTAATAATAGCTCATATTTTGAGTGTCGCGGACTTGGCTGATTATGCTGCTAAGCCAATGACAATCTTCTGTCTTCTAGTTCTACAATCGTTGTTGTTGGTTGAGGGAAGAGAAGATCTACTCTTATTCTAAGCATCTATTTATAACGTGAGTGTGATCGCTAATACTAGCTTAAATGGTATCAAGGGTATGCAGTACCATCAGGTTTACCGTGCCTCGTTGTAGTTGTAGTTGAGTTGGTTTAACGTCCAACATCAGCACTATATAGTCTATATTGTGGGCGGGCCCCAAGACTGACGACTGACAATTTTATGTGCTGCCATACACGAGACAGGGCAAGGATACCATGACTCTTGTCGCAGCCCATCACATAAAACTGACATCGACCCAACCAGTAGGGAGCGAAATCGCCAGGGCTCTAACCACGGACCTTTTGCGTCGGAAGCCGATGTTCAACCCCAGGGCCACCGCGGCCCCCTTACCGTGTGTCAAATCCCTGTAGGATTAAAAATCCAAGTCGATCACTCACTCACTCAATCACTCAAAATCTCACTCATACACTCGCTCACTCACTCCATCGTCTCATAGCCTACTTGAGGCGATTATTGTTGGGCGTTCCACTTCTCTCTGTCCGCTGCTGTTTCGGGTGATATCTCATGGGGATGTCCCTTTCTTACAGGCTAAATACCCCAACCACCTTAAAATGGGTTATAACTTCCATTTACCAACAGAAAAGTTTCCTTCAGGTTTCCCAACAGGTTTTGCCAAACGTTGTATCATATCCATATGAAAGTCTGTTAGATGGGCCAATTTTGTTATGACATGTATGACGACAAGGACCGCTCAGTCACAACATCGGGATGCCCTGGCCGAAAAGGTAGGACGGATCACGAAAAAACAAAAAACAAAAAAATCACCCAAAATGTATTGCTTTAGGTAATTTTCCCGTTTTCTTAAACCACAGTTTTCAAAACGAATACAGAATTAATAAAGTAAGTTTATTTGCTATTGTAGCATGTTACCTACAAACTATAAAGTGTACTGCAAATGAGTCACTATTAGTCTAAAACATTTTTGGGTGCAAAACCTATGATAAAACATTACCTGGTTTATTCTTCTCTGAGATAAAGCCTTCTTAGTTTCTAGGTCTAATTGATGATAATGGGTCTGAAGATGTAAAAATTAATATAGAGGAAGGAAGAGAGGAGGGGAGATTATGAGGGAAGGATGCAAACACGGAGGAAGAGGAGAATGCAGCAAATGCTTTTAAAAATTGATTATCACAGGACAGGGATATTTCGACGTGAACTGGCTAACGGTGTTAAAGCATATATACAGCAAACGACAGCATGATAATTATGACGTCTCGCATCTTCCGTCATGCTTTGAGCCCGAACATTGCCTTGTTTGTGCCTGATGTGCTTTGTTCCATAAAACTTTAATGAATGGATGCTGCATGAACCGTAAAGTCTCCTTTGTCGAATAGGCGATAATCACTTCGTCAATGTGGTTTCGATGTGCTCGGTATTCTGTAAGTGCCTATGGCGGAGGGGCTAAACTTGAACCCTTATCTCCCGTTGCATTGGGTTCTTTCCCTTTGTATTAAATAAGGGACATAAGCCTTTTACTTGTGTAAGATTTTTTGTTTTATATATTATTTCCCTTGTTCGTTTCTGTGCAAAATTCACATAACGCACTTATGGGATTTATCTTATCAGGGTATAAAAATTATCCCTTTTTAAATATTTATCTCTTCCTCTGTCTTCCCTGAGTCTATTACAGTTGCAGGCTAACTGTGATACTAAATCAATAAAAAAAAAAAAAAAAAAAAAAATGAAATCTTATTAGTACTTTTTTGTTTACACAAAGTTTTCACAGTTTAATT
>RQTK01001019.1:12121-38449 GCA_003991915.1 Elysia chlorotica | reverse complement strand
CCCTCTTTCTCTCCCTCTCTCTCTCTCTCCCAACCTCTGTCTGTCTGTCTATCTGTCTGTCGATTGATCAGCCTCTCTCTTTCTTTCAGCTTCTATTTTTCCACTTAATGTCTTTTTCCTGTCTTTCTTTTTCTGCCTTTCTCTCTCGTTGTTTATCTTTCTATCTGGTTATCACTCTATTTTTTATTTCTAAATTACTATGTATTTTTATGTAGTCTACCTAAAAAAATCTAGATCTAATTTAAAACTAGCATAGAGAGCAGCGGTTCTAATTTCGTCAATATTTGCTGTGACTGTAGCTCCAAAGTTAGCCGATAATAATTTCGTTCTAATTAGGCCTTGGTTTTCTTTGTTTTATTACCCGAGAAAGCATCTTTAGATATTCTTCAAAATGTAAATTAGCAAAACTGCAATTCCTTTTTATCTTGTAAAATATCTTACTATAATGCAGCTAGGACCAAAATATTTGAATCCCAAAATCTCTAAATCCGCACAAGATAAAGCTACGAAATTACCCAGGTATGTGGAATTTCGACTGTTGATTTTCATGGGCACATTAAATTATTTTATTTTGACAAAAAATGTTTCATTTCACCACAATTCGCCCAAAACCAACGAATCGGTAAAACAAAACAAAAAAAGTTAATTTTAAAAAGACGAACAGATACATTTTCTTCGGGAGGAAGCAGTTGTATCTCATCGTATTATTTTTTTTAAACTACATACTTTTCTTGATTCCTTCAACAACAAACAAATCGAGAGTTCAGTTCACAGCTTACCTCAACGAACTCAATTACATATAAAACGACCAACAACATGTGGGTCAGTTTTTTATGACTTATACGTCCGAGAAAAAGATTATAAATATCAATCAAACGATAAAAAAAAGTTCGAGTATAACGATTTCCTATGAGTGTATTAAAGAGTTGGTGCATCAATCTCTTCGTGAAAACAATTTAAATTCCTAAAGTTATAGATAATTTTGAGTTTTAGCACAGTTCTAATTTATCTATAATCCTTCAGCTTTGTCCATCCCACAATTCCCACGAATTTCGTGGGTTCTCAACTAGTTCGTTTAATTTCCATTAACCATGAATTTTACAGTGAGGGGCAAGGCGTCCAAAATATTTTTAGCCGCTTGGTGAGGGGTCAATGTGCAAGAATCGCAAAAACAAAGACACCATCAAACACATGTTCCGGTAATATATAGTTCTTGAAATTTTTTTTTTTCGAAAATGATGTCTTAAAATATTTCTCTTGATCAATTTTGATCTATCAAAAACATGTTTAACTACACTTTGAGTATCTAAAGGTTTTGATATGGACCAATACAAAATTGTACAGAAATTATTAAAATGCGTGTATCAATTTGACAAAATTAAAAATGCGTGAACAGATTTATACTTCGAAAATGGAAATGGAGATTATTATATGGGTTTTAAAAAATTGCTCTGTCTCTTTTTTTTTGTTGTAATAATAAACCAAACTTAAAAGCCCTCTAAGACCTGAAACCGGCTTCTTTGAGCATAAAACTGTATATAGATATAAAGTGACATAAAAATGTTATTTAGAGAAGTTTCAAAATATCACCACCTGCAAAAAGCTTTTAGATGAAACAAATACAGATTATTGACAAGGAAAATAAAATCAAAATACAATCTGGAACAGAACAAGAACTGTGCGGACGTTTTTTTAAAGCCTTTTTTCACTGATAAAATCAACAAGATGCAGGATGGTTTAAAAACACAACAATCGTTACCAGTTAATTACGAACCATTCACAGGCACGGTTTTGCACGCACTTGACAATGTGACAGAAAGTGAAGTTCTAAAAAATATGAAAAACTGCGCACCAACATGTGATTTAGACGCAGTTCCCACCTCTTTACGCTTAGAATGCGCCGAACTTATTACCCCTTATGTTACTAATGGTATAAATGACTCCCTCGCCACAGGTACTGTTTCTGACTGTTTGTTATAAGTTGGCACATGTCAGACCCTTATTGAAAAAAGCAGGTCTTGACAAAAATAGTCTTAACAATTTTAGACCTGTATCCAATCTAAAATTCTTATCAAAACTCCTGGAAAGGGTTGTTCTTGACCAGCTTCTCAAACATCTTAAGACAAATAAATAAACTTGGAAATTGTTTTTCAGTTGGCGCATACAGCTTTCCACAGCACTGAAACAGCTCTCTTAAAAGTTACATCATTCTGATAATAGTATTAGATTTCTTAGACGAAAACAAGGTGTGTCTTCTAACACGTCTAGACCTGTCTGCAGCTTTTGACAAAATTGATTACGCGATTTTGATAAGACGATTAAAAGAGATATATGGCCTATCGGGAACCGTACGGTACTTAAAAAGTTTGAGTATTTATTTTATGCCATAGATATCAGTCAGTTAAGATTGGTAGATCTCTGATAACATTCCAATTCAATTCGGTGTCCCACAAGGCTCTGTCCTTGGACCAGTACTTTTTACACTCAGCCTCTAATCAACATAATAGGAGAACACTCTCTAAGATTCCATCTCTGTGCTGATGATACTCAGTATAATATAAAACATAAAAAATTGAAGAATTACAGATATTTAAGTCACAAAAACAAATGAAAGTATTTATAATGTAAAACTTTGGATAACTAGCAATAGACAAAAACTCAACGATGACAAATCTGAAATTATACTGATTGGAAATAAAGCTGCGAATATGCCTCAAACAACAGTTACTATCAACATCAATGGCCATAAATAGCAACAAGAGAGTAAAAAATCTAGGTCTTCTTTTTGATCAAAATATGTCAATATCATCATAATTATGTTACTGACCTTTGTAAAGAGTTATATTTTCAAATTAGGAAAATTGCAAGCATACGAACCTGTTTAAATGAGAATGTGACCAAGACCCTTGTTTCATCCTTGATTTTGTCCAAGCTTGACTACTGTAACGTTTTATTGGCATCTCTCCCCAAAGACACTATTAATCGATGGTTCAAAATAGCACAGCAAGGTTCATTGTGAGATTGAAAATATGTGAACACATTAGTGCTATTCTTCACCATTTACATTGGCTGCCTGTAAAAAAAAGATAATGTACAAGTTGTGCATAATTTGCCATTAAAATTTAATAGTAAACTCTTAGTAATTGGCTTTAGACGTTGGCCAAAACTAACATGTAGCCTAAAGAAATAACTATATTTCTTTTGTTACTTTAAAAAAGTAGCAGTTTTTGCACAGATTTACACACCCAAAATTAGAAACGGAGAAATGCGGGTTTTAAGAAAAAATTATCTCGTTGTAATAGACCAAAATTTAAAGCACTGTCACCTAAACCCAGCTAGCTTGGAGATTAAGATTTTGAAATAGAGTTGTCCATAGATATAATAAATTAATGGTTCGTGATTTCTTAAGAGCAGAAATCGTTCAAATGCCCTTGATGACCTTTGACTCTCGTAAACCATATTCAGCGACACTTACGGTGGTAAATTTTTAGTATGTTATAGCTAGGACTTTGACCAATACAAATATTATGTAAGGGAAATGATATAGGCCTACGGTACCTGTTAGTTTGTATTGCTTTAACAAAGTAATTGTTTGCAAAAATGAAAGATGCATACCACGAATGATAGAAAAGGGGAAATGCGGGTTATAATAAAAATAAATTTCTCTTTTGCTGTGTAATAAACCAAACTTAAAAGCCTCCTATCATCTAAACCTTGCTTCTATCAAAATAAAACTTTGTACTAGAGTTGTTTATAGAAGTATTATATGGTTTGTGATTTATTTAGAAAATAGTGCATTATTTTCTGAAAAATTGCGTGTGATGACTTTTGATCTCTCTAAAAAAAAAAAATTAAAAAAAAAATGTTCCGCCACGTTTACCGTGGTAAACTTTGAGCATATTATTATGATTTAGTTGTTCAATAACATACAAATGTAAAACAAAAAAAAGCAAAACAAAAAAACAACAAAAAAAACAACAAAAAAACAACACTTAGCAATAAACCTTGTTGTATTTTTGGTCTATTTTGTCCCTTATTTTCCTGGAATATAAGCGATACGTGTCTTTGAAAGAAATTCATACCAATCTACTTGTGTCTTGGCTGTGCACACATATTTTCACATAATTATGTGAATACTAACAAACACGCACAAAAAAACAAGAAAAAAACTACAACACACATTACAGATATTAAATAACAAAGTAGACCTACTGGTGCATGTTTTATAACCTATTTTATGTCTTCAATTTTCAGAAGAGTGACTCAGCGTTAAAAAAAACTCACGTACAGTACGTTCTCGCCTACTACAGGAGCAAGACAAAAGTGTTGCGTCATTGGCTGACGATGTAAACAAACCGGCTATCAGTTCTAAACTTCTTGAATAATAATTAGATCTAGATCTATTCTCAAAATATTTAGCCTACTACCCATGACCTTCTTATATTTGAAGTGTCATCGCGTTTTCATGTGACTGATGCTCGATGATACTGAACTTTTTAGTCTAGAACGATCGAATTCCATATCTGTAACGCAGTAGCCGAGTAGGATCTAATCCATAAATCTAGATCTAGTAGATTATATTTTCTAGACCTCGTCATCAAGAATCTATTTCGTATAGATCTAAATATATATGCATTTATTACAAATAAAACGTCACATCGAGCACAGGCCTTCCAAGTTAAATTCAGACCAAAGAAAGGTTCAAGAATACATTTAAAACAAGGTCTAGATTAGGCCAAATTTTGTCTCCAGATTTCAACACAGCTCTAAAGAGAAACATGAGTTTAGCATCCTTTTTGAAGAAACTTTCTGTGCCGTTCTTCACTGGTGGTTTTATGATTGCTGGTACTTCAGCACTCGGGTAAGTCTGTGGAACTCACCTAACATTTTGTGTTAGAACCGACTTATACTTGTATTGATCTTCTGAAAAATTAAACTTTTTTTTATGATTCAAGTAGCCTATCTATAGAAAATCCTAAGCCTGAAGGTGCAAGGGGAAAATCACTGATGCCATATTTATTTATTTTATTAATGGAAAAATAAAATAGTAGAATCTAGATCTAAATCTAGTTTATTTGAAGATTTGCAACTATATCTAATGCAAACTGTTTTGATATTTTTTTTATCTACTTTGCAATCTTAAATTCTAAAAAAAATCAGCGCTGAAATAAAAAATTAGATTTAGAATGACAGTTCACCTGCCTTTAAAATTTGATTTTAATTGATTTTTTATCGCAATTGGACATACGTTCTTGCAAGTCCTCTTGCACTCTAATACAGGTCTATATAGAGTGCAACATGTTTCACCTGGGCTATTACACTCTATTTGCCTAGGAGTAGGAAGCCAGGTTCTAATGGCAAGGAGAATTCATCACAACCAGAAACTTCTTCGGATGCATTAGATGATCAAGATGTCTTCTGTACCTTGTCTTGCCTTTCAGGCTCTACAACCCAGCTCTGTCCACCGTGGATCTCTTTTGCATACTCTACTGGATTGACTCTTTGCATACTAGGGGTGTATGCCCTACTCATAACACTCAAATGAGTGGCTTAATGGGTACTGCATGTTGCCCAGGTCTATCAGAGGGAAGAAGCTTCTTCCTAGATTTCTTTGACAGAGCAAGCTTTGATCTGCTACAGGTTCTTCTATAAATGTACTTCAATATCGAAATTATTGCTATTAGATATTATTTTTGTTATAAAGCCTATTATTATTATTATTATTATTATTATTATTATTATTATTATTGTTGTTGTTATTATTATTATTATTATTATTATTTTTATTATTATTATTATTTGTTTTCATTATAACTATTACTTTTAATTATTAATCATAATGCTGCTGTTCTTATCTTTTGCTTTTTCTGTTCTGTATCTAGTTTCTTTGTAAAATACTGAATGTGCAGCTCTTTTGTTTAATATAATTACCACTGGGCTAGGTATAGATTGAATTATGAACAAACCTGTTGGTTGTACATGGTATGAGAAGTAGAGACACAGCCAGACTGACAAAGTTTGTGACAAAGAGAGTCATAACGTCTAAAGTAATCCAAATGTAACAACTAGCCTAAAACGTTCACCATCTTGTAATTAAATTTTTGCATGAACAAAAGCCCTGCAGTTCTGCGCACAGAAGTGAAACCAACACTTTTTTTTTGGTCTTACAATTGACACTCGACATATTTCAGATTTCAAACTATACATGGAATTCTATTAATAAGCCTTTTTTATAATTGTTACTATTACTATCAGTAATCAGTAATTCTTCCAGTTGTAAAGAGAACGAAATAATTTTGTTTTCTTTTGCGATGTAAAGATTTAGATCTATTGGAAATACAAAATTTTACTTTAATGATAATAGATATTTTTATAAAGCTGTCCCCCCGGAAAAGAACATTTTCTTTGAAGAAGTATTGAACTTGTTAAGTGTCTAGAGCTACATCAGTTTCTAAATAGACCAGTTTTATTTTCTTAATCTTACAAGCAAAAATTTTCAAGAAAAAGAAAATCGAAACCAACAATGCAGCATTTCCACAGAGTAACCCTGGAGTTAGTATACAAGGTTATTTTGCTATTATCTGTGCCTATTTAGGACTCTCTCTCTCTGTCTGTCTGTCTCTCTCTCTCTCTCTCTCTCTCTCTGTCTGTCTCTCTCTCTCTCTCTCTCTCTCTCTTATGCTGATTATGAATGGTGATATTGAAAGTATTGTTTGTGATTCTTGCAGTACAATTGTGTTGGTAAGGAAAAGAACATTTAAGTTAAATCTATTTTCATTGGGTTTGTGTGTGTGTGTGTGTGAGTGTGTTTCTTTTACCGTTAATGGCTTATATAATGCAATTGTTGCAATTTTCCTTGGCAACTTTGACCACCAAAGACAAAAAGACAGAAATTCCACAAGTCAAATGTCTTCATTCGTTTTTCAGCTTATGTACAGTATACACGGATGCAGCTATCATTGCTTTGGTTGGGGGTGGATTCCTCGCAAGGTTAGCCAAATTTTCAAATTTGATTTTTTAAGATTATTAAGCATCTGATGAATACTCAGACAATTAATAACATGTCTGTTTGGTGAATTTTAGTGTTAATTTGTTTTTCTCTATGATCTGTAGACTAAAGTTAAGTTCTTCTTCCTTTTTTTTGTTTTGTTTTTATTTGTTTACAGAACTATATCCAGATAAGATTCTAAGAAACATTTCATGCATGAGTATAACTTGTGATACCGATTGTGTGAACATTAAATTTTTGAATGGAAAAAAAGTTCTTTTTAAGTATTGTTATTTTATATCTGACAACTTGTGTAAAAACAATTTTTTTTATAAGTCAATGTTACGAAATCAATATTTTCCTTTTAGTATTACATAATTTTTTTGTTCATATAATCCAAACTCTAAACGCATAATCAAAATAAAATGCTGGTAATTGAGTATCAACAGTCTAATCTATACATATATTTTTTTTAGCAAATTAAGGCAAATTTTAATCCATTTTTTCCTTTCAAACTCAACCAGCATGATTTTATTTATTTTTGTTTTGTTTCTGCTTTTTTGTTTGTTGCTGTGAGACTGAATATATCATTACGATGACTGGTGAGTTAAGTTGGTTTAATGTCGAACGTCAGTACTATATGGGTTATATTGTTGACAGGCCCACAAGACAGGGCAGGGATACCATGACTCCTGTCTCAGCCGGTCACATTAAACTGCTAACAACCCAACCAGTAAGGGGAGAGATAGCCAGGGCTCAAACCATGTACCTCCTGGGTCGGAAGTCGATGTTCTACCCCAGGTAACAGCGTTCCCCACCCCATCATTATGATGGCATTGATATAAGTTTTGGCAATGTTAAAAATCTATAATTTTAAACATTAAACAAAAATGCTTTAAATCCCTTTGAAACCATCCCATTCTTATGCAGGGAACTAATTGGATACGCTAAATATAATGGCAAGGAGAAATTAAATGGCAAGACTGTAGTCATCACTGGATGCAACACAGGAATAGGCTTTGAAACGGCAAAAGATCTTGCCCAGAGAGGTTAGTATGAACTTTTTGTGGCTTTGTTATAATTTATGCTATAACTTAAAGGCTTAAATTCTTAAAAACGAATTGAAATATTGAATCATTAATGACTAAATACTTCTTAAGTTCAAGAATCAAATAACATACCAGACAATGCGTAAAAATAGAAATATATGAAAAATATTCACCAACTGAAACTGAAGGATAAAGGACCAAGGTGGAAAAAACATAACACAAGTGTTTTCAGCATAGAAAACAATTTGGGTTTATTAAGCCTTCAAGAGTGCTTAAATAGAATACTTGCCAGGCTATAACTTACTTTTAATCCAAATAATGCTAGAACAAAAAATTAATGACATTTAAAACAACACCTGTATAGGATCTTTTCACTAATTTCAGTGATGTTTGGAGGGATGTTTTCTTAGTACGATTTGTGAAAACTACTTTAAGAATGAGAACATTGTAATTTTGACAACACGTTTTGGTCCATTTCATTGAAGCTGCAACATAGAATGCTTTCTTAGTCACTCATTGTTAATAAAAATTGGTCGACTCTATCTTTTCATCAGGTGCCAGGATCATCATGGCTTGTAGAGATATGGAAAGATGTGAAGCAGCTGCCAGCAAAATTAAGGATATAGTCAACAGCAACAATGTTATTTGCAAAAAGCTTGATTTATCATCTTTTGAATCAATCAGAGCATTCTGTGATGAGTTTAATAGGAGTGAGTTTCTCTTACAAAAGTGATTTTCAATTGCATAAAATTATGCTCCAATTTTTACTTTATATTTTTGGATATAAAAAATTAGAATATAAAAAAACGGACAAAAAATATTCATAAAACCACGATACTTACAAATTATTTGTGTAGTTTCCAGATTCAAACCACAAACTATAGAATGCTAATAGGTTTTGTAGTTGTAGAGAACATATGAAAATATGTACAACAAAAATGTATTTCTTACATGAAAGCCATCATATAGACTTATTAGTATATTACATATCATTAGATAAGTTTGTTTGTTTTTGTTTTTTTTTCTAGAAAAAAAATTGTGCTGTAAGATATTAGATTCAAGGAGACAAATGGTCTTTTCAAAGATAAACCTAGATCATGAAATTTTTTTTTTATATAACTATTTCATTTATATAAATTCTGTAAGATATTTTTTTGTTTGTTCCTTTAATTTCAGCTGAGGCACGACTTGATATTCTGATAAATAATGCTGGGGTCATGATGTGTCCCAGAATGCTGACAAAAGATGGGCTTGAGATGCAACTTGGAACCAACCATTTTGGTGAGCAGATGCAATTTTGAGAAAATAACATATCCAGTACTATTACTAGTATTTCATGTATGTATGTTTATCTGTGTTGTAGTTCTCACTAATAGTTCTTCCATGCTTTCATTACATTTTACATAGGGCCTACTACAAAGCCTATTGCGATTTAACTAAGCCCATCACTCTTTATATTAATTCATTAAAATGCATTTTTTTTAATATATGGAGGATTTAGGCAAACATCTTCTGAATTTGGTGCAAGAAAAATTGAATTAATTGTGTTGAGATATAAAAAAAAAATTACATGTCAATATTTGGAACATAAGCTGTGGTAATGATGTTATATTAAATAACTATTATTGTATTAATCGCCTCGCTTCTTTACAAAAGATAACACTGACTACCCTAAGGCTAATTGAGATGAATTTTGTGCACAGTGAAAATTTTTTGAATATTCTATTTTTATTTGATATTTTTTTTACTTGTCATTTCTTTTCAGGTCATTTTCTTTTAACAAATCTTCTCTTGGACAAGCTGAAAGCTTCAAGACCAAGTCGCATTGTTGCCGTATCTAGTAGGGCCCACACAAGAACACAGGGAATTAATTTTGATGACATTAATAGTGAAAAGTCCTACGAAAAGATGACTGCTTATTCCCAAAGTAAATTGGCAAACATTTTGCATGTGAAAGAATTGACAAGGCGACTTGAAGGTTGGTGATAAATATTTTTCAGTGTAAGTATCTGTTAGTAAACAATCCGAGAAGGACATAATCTGTTCAAGTTACACCTCAAAAAAAAAATAAACTAAAAAAAACTACCAAGGTTTTCAGATAATCATTTGAAGGTTTTTGGAAAATTGTCTTTGATTTTGAGCCATGGTAGGATTAAGAAAGTTTTTTGAACCAAGCTAAAAAATACCAATGTTTTTTTTTGTATACCAATTAATGTTATGATTATCCTTTTTTTAAGAAACCTTCTCAAGTGGAATGATTTTAAATTATTCTTTTTAAAAAACATGATTAATATATTTGAAACAAATTCATAATTTTAGAACAGTCTGTTTGGTTTAGATCAATTAAAATGTTTTTTGTAGAATATACTGAAGTTGTTTTTCTTTTCTTTTTTCTTTTTCTTTCTTTCTTTTTTCCTAATAGGAGTATAGAGCTCAAACAAAAAAGCATGCATTCCTATCTTCCTTTTCTTTGAGAGCGGGGTAAATAAGGTTGATAAACATCTTGTTGCACCACAAAGCCTGTCCTATCCCATGCTTGTATTATTCCCTACAGTCCCACTCCTGACACACACTTGTTTTTTCCCCATTGTCTCTCAGGTACAGGTGTGACAGCCTATGCGCTCCATCCAGGAGTGGTCGCCACTGAACTGCCGCGACACATTGCGCTTGCCAACAACCCCATCATCTTGTTTCTGACGGCACCACTGAGGTACATCCTCTTGAAAACGCCTTTAGAGGGAGCGCAGACAACCTTGGCCTGTGCTCTGAACCCAGCTTGGGAAACAATATCAGGAAAATATTACAGGTCAGTAAAAAGAGTTGTTCAACCTGTATGGTTTTGGCATGTTTCACCATTTGAATTTGAAAAGAGAGAAAAATATTCATGAAATTCACTGCACTTCTTAATGTTCAAAAGTTTTAAAATGTTAAAAAAATTTCAAAGTTTACAGACATTGAACTGAAAGAAAAAAACAACCTTATTAGTTTAATATCTTGAAACAATAAACTACTTTGATTCTATGCTTTTCCGGTGTCGCTCCTTAATTGCTCCATATTTTTATGGCTGCACATGTATTATGTTGTCACCTATCACATTTTTTATAACATATCTTTAGGACACTTGAACATGTTTTTCTCCCAATCTTTTTTACTTGATGACCAGTGACTGCAAGGAGAAAGAGCCTTCCTTACCCGCCCAAGATGCCGAGGCAGCCAAGCGTCTCTGGGATGTTAGTGTGGAGATAACAGAAGGCAAGAGAACCTTCAAGACCTCTGCATAGAACTGCAGGAGTTAGAGAACCTTCTAGACCTCTGCATAGAACTGCAGGAGTTAAGAAAACCTTCTAGACCTTACCATAAAACTGCAGGAGTTAGATAACCTTCTAGATCTCTGCATAGAACTGCAGGAGTTAGAGAACCTTCAAGACCTCTGCATAGAACTGCAGGAGTTAGAGAACCTTCTAGACCTTACCATAAAACTGCAGGAGTTGACATCATCCTGGAGTGCAGTGCCTATTGGTGTTGGCGACCATGTCCCTCAACATCTCTCTGTTCGAGCATTTCACAATCAGGTTGATCCCTTTGCTTGCACTGATCCACCTGCTAAGCCCGTCCCAGATCTTTTCTCTCTATCTTCCTCTCACTCTCTTTCCGTTCATTTTACATGTATTAACATGTTCTAAACTATGTCTGCGCATGACATGGCCAACGAATTTCACTTGTTGTGTCTTGATTTTATTGAGGAGATTTAATCTGGTGCCTGCAGGAGTTACAGTGATGCCACTTTTCCGTAAATTTACGGATTTTCAGTTTAACAAAAAGGTTAGCATATCAGAGTTCTATTATGCTTTATCAAAGGGTTATATTTTTCAGTCGGTATGCCATGCAGCTTTAAGTGAAAAGGTTTCGGTGAGAAGACAAATGATTCAATTAGCATCACTCATTATAGAGTTGTGAATTATGCAATCATTTGTTTGTTTATCATTTTTTAAAGTACATGTAACAACTATGCAAATTATGTCAATTTTTTAAAATGTTTAAGTTGGTATTGGCTCTGTAACAATTCACATATTACTCTTTAAGCCAAAAGCATCTCAAGAAACTTTAATAATTATTTATGATCATCCATTTTTTTTTCATCAAATTAAAAAAAAATTATTTATGATCATCCATTTTTTTTTCATCAAATTAAAAGTTGAGTTATGCCTTTTAAATTCTTGATTATTATTTCATTATATTCATTCCTGGTAAACTTGCGAGACTGTTATTTGAAATGCATGTTTTACCTAATTCATAGTATGCCATGGACTGGAGCTTTACAGCATCACAGGCACCAAACACAGGTTTGAAGAAATGTGAGGTCTCCTTTTGTATGCAATCTTTTTTGTACAAAGATGTTGATCCTAAATAAAATTGAAAAACAGGTTCTTTTTTGGGAAGTGAAAAAAACTTCAGTATTACTGTCATGTATTTCAAATGATGTAGCTATGCAATGTCTTTAAGCCCAGTTTTGTTGTCACTACTCTCATCTGTTTGAAGTGAAGTGAACACCATTGAAAATAAATTTGTTATTGCAGCATGATATCATTTGTTATGTCAGAGTTTTTTTTTAAAGTTTTTTTTTGTTTGCATTGCAATTGAGTCAAAACTTAAGACTTTAACTCTAGAAGGGCGTGTGTGGTCAGCAAAGTGTTACCTGAGTGGGGGGCTGGCTACCACAGCCGATTGTGAATATCGGAGTGTGGCTGGGAAGTCTGCAGTGCCTTGTGAGGTGCTCGAGTAAAGGTGTGAAATCCTAGAAGCAGTTTGTTCGATTTGATATATAAAGAATGAAAACCCCATATTTTCTAAAAATGTGAAAAGCCTCTAAATGTGGATTTAGTGTATGTGAATGATCATTTTTTTCAGTTTTTTGTATGTTTGCTTTATGGCATAAATTTGCTTTCGTTAGCAGATGTCATATTCCAGACCTTGCATTTATTGGTCTTATCATTATTATAACTCGAGATACGTTTTGAAAAATCGCTCTTGAATAATTATGGTAATTGCAATTATAAAAAAAAAAAACAATAACCAATAACAACCAGTGGATATTTTTTTTTCAGTAAATACACAATTCATAGGGAACTCATAGGGTAGTTTTTGCCACCATTAATTATATTCGAAGGATGTTCCTCAATAGCATCCTAATGGGGCAAATAGATTTTTTCTGGTCAAGATAAAAAGAATGAATAAAATAGATATATACATACGCATACACAATCACAAAAACTTATTTACAACAATGAATGGTGAAAAAAATCTAATAAAAATTAAAAATTTCATCCAAAATATAGTCATTTTATTTCGGTTTTAAACATACCAACAGGTGCTTGCAGAACAGAGCAGATCATTACAGAAATGCTGGCATTTAAACAACACCCTGTTTTAATTCATGTTATTATTTAATATCATTTGATATCCAAACAAAGTTCCTTCAAACGACACATATTAAACTCATGCCATTGCCCCAAGGCCACGCGTTCAATGTCGCGGAATAATTCTTATTCACATATTTTAAGACGAGTTACGCTACGTTGTACATGCACTTCCGACGCCCTTGTGCCTAGCTTATTTCGACAGACTTTTACTCTATAGAAATGTCTAAAACTAAAATAAAGAGAAAAAATGGAACAGAAATGAAATAAAATATATGATTATGCATGGTTAATAGAAATGGAATAAACAGTGTCTTATTTTGGACAGTGCATAATGATAAAATTAAAACCCCTTGTTAACATTAATGACACCACTGAAATGATATTCATTATAATCTATTATATAAAAGTATGTGGTGTACCTAATTGAAACCAACTTCTTGGATGTCTGATAGCTACAACCGAAGAGAAAAGAGAAAAAAATGAGTGAAATACATGTATTTAAGTGTCAACGCCTGTTCAGCCCTTCATCATAAGTCAGTATGCCTAGAGTAAATTTAATGAAAAGAAACATATATTTTTAGATTAAACTGTTCAATGGAACTATAATTTTATAGCCACGGAAAGTCCCAATAAAAGAAAACACAAAGCATTATAATAAAACTTGTTTAGATGTGCTGTTTGACGCTTTAAACAGCACGTCATTAATGGTTAATTAGTAGAGAAAAGGCAATAATTATTTAAATTACCAGACGGACCGGGAAAATCGAGTAAACATTCGGCCTCTTTCTCAACAAAACGGGTGGTTAACATTGAATAATGGTGGTACATAGTGATTTTAATTTCGGGTTTAAGATTATAATTAAACATACCAACAGATGTCTACGCAACAGAGCAGATCATTACAGAAATACTGGCATTTAAACAACACTCTGTTTTAAAAGTATTTATATTTAGGATGTGCTGTAGCTAAAGTGCCGCCATATCTTTGTAAGGAATTCAGGAAATTTAATGCCATAGAAACCATGTGAAACTGTTTGTTTTAATGTTTGGTATGGCTCGTTCCCAATATTTTTTTTTTTTTTGCAAGGGTAAGAGTACCGTAGGTTAATTTTGAAATGAATATGACAAGATAGACATTTTTAACAAATAAATAAATTAAATGATTTATAGGTTACGCGTAAGCGTCAGAACTTTTTTTTTTAAACAACTTATCTGCGAAATTACGATTTCATATTCCAAATCATAGTCTGAATATAAAACTCAAGCCCCCGTCAAGCAATGGCAGGACTACAATATTGAAAGGAAAAAAAGATGCCTTCGCCTACTGACGGCTTTTGACAAGATCTGATATTCACAAGCGTTGTCGTGTAAGTCTGCACTTGCAAGATATAAGAAAGAAAAAAGTAAACAATTAGAATTAAAAATAATTATAAAACACATACAATTTACATTTTGACAAGCTTAACCCTTTTTTTAAATCCTAGTTTCCAGACCCCTTAGGAACTTAATTGTAGTATAAATTTACATGTTTTCAAACCAATTTTGGGACATCTGTCATCCTTTATTTCTAAGAACCCTCATCTCTTCTCATCTCAGAAGTTAACAATTAGATAATTGAAACAAATCTGAACAGGATCTTTTCAAATTTGATGTATTTGTCACTTGGCACAGTTCAAAGATATAACACAAGACTGTCGCCAGTGGCTGACTCTTCAATACAATAAACAAAACGTGCGTTCCACTTTTGAACCACCTCGCATGCGTCTACTGGTTTAAAACAGTGAATAACAGTCAAAGAAGATAAACTTAAGGTAGGTGTATGGTTTCAAATCAGGGAAATATATCTACCTACTGCCACATTTATTTTCATTTTAGAACCATTGTTTATTCATTTCTGCACCAGAAAATATTAAATTCAGGTAAGGTTTCTTATCAGAAATACTTTATATTGATTTTTTTACTCTAGGGTAACATTTTTACCCTTGCAACGGATGTAAACAAAAATATTTGACACTCTTTCTTGATAAAAATGTATTAGAAAAAGTAGAAAATTGACTATAAATAACTATAAACATAGACATGGCCTGCCCCATTTAATTGTTGAATCTATCAAGCCAGTCTATTGGGAGACGAAAGTCCTTTACGTAAATTTGTCCATGGAAAGACGCAAAAAACAAATGAATGTCTTAAGAAACTTATATGGGATGGGTGTAGCAAAGAGCACTTTGTTGAAAAGAAAATCATAGAAGATACAGTATAATGTGCAATATACAATTTTAATGGTGGATCTAAATCTGTTTTAAAGCTACGCAAAGCTACAAATCACTGGGTCTAAGGAGTGGGTACTTTTCAAACCAAATGTGAGAGTCAAGGGACATTATCAAGAATGCAAAATACAGTCATTTAATCTTCTGAAGTTACCAAAACAACAACAACAACAACAACAACAACAAGAAAACGCTTAAGTACAGAAAAAGGGCTCTCTTGGATATATGCAGGAGACGTACGGGGTTATCTACACTGAGAAGGCTTTAAGAAGGCATGAACTAATTGCAAAATTTAACAAAAATTAAGTTTAATTTTTTTAGCTTTTTCCGAAAATTGACTTTTTGCGGCATGCACCCATTCTTCATACATCATAGTGCCGAGTGAAGGCTGTGCGCTCTACCACTGAGCCACTTCATTGACCCCCCCCCCCCCTTCTAGACTGTAAGTTACAAAGTCAAAGAAGATAAACTTTAACAGGCTCTATTGAACCATTCAAGTTGATGGAGATGAAACCTGGCACAATATATAGATACAAAACACGAGACCGTGTCGCTGACTGTTAACCATTGTGTCCCCTACCCCCTAATGACTTTAGACAGTGAATTAGAGAGACAACACGATGAACTTAAACAGGCTCTATGTAAGTTGACTGAGTCGCCAGCGTGGCCAGTGACTGCCCGCCAGAGTGAGTGCGCGCGCTCTACCATGCTGCGCCCACTCGCCCTACTCTACTGGTGTCAGGCATTGAATAAGATAGACAATTAAAGAGGCGCGCTGTGAAAAAATGGCACTGGAACCTGGCACAGTTGGACAACACGAGACTGAGTCGCCAGTGGTTGCCTGCTTAACGGAGTGAGTGCGCGCGCTCTACCATGCTGCGCCCATTCGCCCTACTCTACTGGTGTCAGGCATTGAATAAGATAGACATATACAATGGATTTAAAGAGACACTCTGTGAAAAAATGGCACTGGAACCTGGCACAGTTGGACAACACGAGACTGAGTCGCCAGTAGTTGCCCGCCTAACGGAGTGAGTGCGCGCGCTCTTCCATTGAGCCACCTTCCTCCCACTAGGCCTACCCCTCTACTGGTTTTAAACAGTGGATCACGTAGATAAATATAATAATGTACTATGAACTTAGAGGCTCTCTGTGGGTTGATGGCGTTGGAACTTGGCTCAGTTGAGCAACACGAGACGGTCTCGCCACTGGCTGACTGCCTCACAGAGTGAGTGCACCACGCGTGGGCTACCCGCGCGTGGTTTTTATCCCAAGCTGTCCCACGGAAAGGTTTAGTGAGGGCTTACAAAGTTACAGTGGCGTTTCGGATCTACTAATCTTTTGTTAGTAAAATAATTGTAGACACTGATCATTACTGTTCCTAATCGTGAGATCGGATAACATGTTCATTTCGGAGATTTTGATTTCAGTGAAACTTCTTATCTTTGTTTTTCCCATTAATTTGATTATAGTTGGTTAACTTTCCTGTGAGGTAAGTTGTACGGAATGTGCGGTAAGTAAATTACAATTTACATGACTGTATTTTTAAGTTCATACCATATTTTAATAATGTTCTTTGCTTACTTACTTATGATTTTTGAAGCCGAACAACCCTTGAGTGGTATACTACCTTTAGGTCCTATGGTCATATACACAGGTAACTTTATTGATTATTAAAGAGCATCTAAATGTTGAGTGATTGCAATCATAGTTAGTTCATAGTTGTACGACAGCGCTCAATTAGCTCTTTTATGTATGTTACAATAATTCTTTGGAGTATCCATTGCTAGCGTCTTCGCAGTCCATGAAACAAAATTTGTCGCAAATAGTATAAACAGAGACCCATTTCAATTTCATTCAGTCTAGGCCTACTTTGCTATTGTGCAAAACTATTAAAACAAATACTCACACAATGGTTGGCTTGATAATAGCAAATCGTGAGAACTAAAATAAACTGTAATGATAAACCTCTTCTGCTGACGTCACGTGGTGAAAACAGCTCCAAGGCTTTTTTTTAACCTTATGATGCACGTACATAGCCCCTATCATATCTCTTTTTCATTACCGTCTTACCTCTTACTCTGTAACTTTCATGATTTTTTATATCTTGTACTAAAAGTTGCCCGCGGTAGTATTCTTCTTTTTTTAAAAACTATTTACATAAGTTGAGTAAAACTCTGTGAGAGGCACGAATTAGTATTAGTAATAGTTAAATCCGTGCCTCCCAGAGAGTTCATTGGTACCTTTATGTCTACTCCCATCGAGCTTTCGATTAGCCTTAGCCTTTTTCCTTTCCAGAGTTCGTGAATTGGAGCAATGATGGTTATTGATCGTAGTATAATTATGTTGGTGCACACGTAAAAAAAGACAAGTTAATAGTAAAGTCATGAATAGTTCCCGTGGCTATCGACAATGACACGGCAAAGACACATCAGTGCACAACGATTTTGCGAAGTGAGCTCTTTCACTAATCTATTGAGAAAGGGCGTTTTTGGCTACTTTTGCTTTACATTGTTTTACTATTGTTTCTTTGTTTCGCTCATTTGATTCAGTTTAAAACTTACATTCAAGTTTCAAATTTGTAAGCATTATTCTAATTAACGAGCCAGAAATTGCGTTGTTTATATGCTATTTCATATCTGAGCTCATAGCTAACCCCATATCAATCACATTACCATGTTTGCTGTTACAATGGACTTGTAAAAACTGCCCCAGCGTCCCTCTAACCAGCTTGTAGTTAGCGTAAAAATAATGTTGCTACGTGAAACGTTTTTATACATAAAGATCTTTTACAACTTCATTTCTCGCATTGTAGTCCATTCAGTGGTTGTTAAAAATGTAAGCTGGGCACATCAACATTTATTTTAAAAAGTGACTCCGTTGAGTCCTTACATACTCTAGAAATCATCTTATATCAATACATGTATAATTATGTAGCTGGGACAAAAGGAATCCTGAATCGGAGAAAACAAAGCACTCTCGTATTTTATCTTCTCCTAAGGGGGCGCGGGGTCCTGGGGTAGAACATCTGCTTCCAACGCAAAACTTCCGGGTTTGAGCCCTGGCGATTGCGCTCCCTACTGGTTGGAGTCGGTGTCAGTTTAATGTGTCTTGTGTGTGGCAGCACATTAAATTGTCAGACGTCAGTCTTGGGGCCCATCCACAATATAGCTATTATAGTGCTGATGTTGGACGATAAATCAACTCAACTCAACTCATCTTCTCCTAGCTTCTTAAAGAGTATCCAATAAGGCGTCGGGACCACAGAGCCGAATATCCGGGATTTAGCCAATCGTATCATACGTACACCGTCCTGTTTATCTAGGGTATAAACCACCTTACCAATAAGAGAGCAGAAAACATCGGAAATGAAGGGACAGAGTTTCGACTGAGGTGTTCTCACCAAAGGGCATATAACCAAAACAAACAAACCTTCAAATTTAAGGGGTAAAGTGATCTACTCTATTTGTTTTATTTAGCAGAGTTGGACCAGAATCGTACTCAGAAAACACTGTTTGGTTGGTACACTAACATAATTTATTGTTAGACTGTCCAAAATATGATTCATTCGTGAATGATATAGCCCATTCTTACATTCCATTTAATTTTTGTTTACAATGGCGATTTGACCTGTACTTGTGAAGTCTCTGCCGAAAGGTTATTGGCTTATTGCAGCTAGCCAGTATAAATAGCAGTAAGCGGTGTTATTTTATCCAGCTGGAGCCAAAACTAATAATCAACTCACCAATCTAGGACCGGATGCGCGTATTTTATTATTAAGATAATGCAAGTTCGCGTCAGTCTTTGGGCAAATGTTATTGACTTTACGGCGAGAATCTTAAAGGACATAATTAAGAAATGATACATTTCTTTAACTGTTTTCTCGAGTTGAAGAGGTTTTTTGTTGCCGGATTTCCGGATTTTTTTTTCTTGCTTCTCATGCATGATCGTATTTAAAAGGAGCGCCTACAGTATGTTATTAATTTTATATCTTTACAGCTTTGGGTTTTTAGTCTTTTTTTTTTTAAAATTAAATTATTATGCAGTTCCTTCGGTCAGTCTTAAGTCTTTCGATAACAGCTATACGATCAAACAATTTTAAATGAAAGCAAAACGATGAAACACAATCATAAACAACGATTTCCTTGCTAGTTGCCACATACAAAGATTAAAAACAAACATGTTTTATGCAAATATAACCCACCCCCTCAAGCGCCTCAAGTTAATTCGAAAGAGAATTCGCTAAATCAATAGCCAAAACTTCAGAACTTCATTAACCTGGCCGATAGCAATTAGATGACGTTGTCTGGAATGTTTTACCTCATAAGTCTTGCAGATATTATTTCCATCACAGGACAAAAACATTTTTCATAACTCTTTCGAAACAAATTAGATAACCATGCGTAAAAGTACTAAAACTTGTTTCCCAAGAGTTCTCAGCTCACGTGAGTTCCAAAACGTTTCACAGCTTTGTTGACATTGCTCTCTCTGTGTAAGTGCTCATGCACCAAGTCTTACACAAGACTACCTGGTACTAATACTGTAGTATCCAACAGGAGTTGAGCGGTCAGCAGTTGTGAAACATAAAAGCAAATCCATTATCTAACATTCTTTCTCCGGATTTTACTCACGTGTCAGTTTTACTGACATAAGATGCTTGCGCAACAACGGTGGGACAACATTGCTATGTAATGATAAAAACAAGGTGGTCACGTGCCATGGGCAACCCTAAACAAAGTATGACCAGAGACTAAAATGCCTTTTCGTCGGTCAACACAAACCGAAAAGTATTTAAAGAACATGCGCGCGTTAAAACCGCTCACAAGAATCACCACTCTCGTATTACACGGTTCGTATTGTATGTAGATCGCATCACATGATTTGATGCTTTGGACTGTTCGGTGGAGATGAAATCTGGTAAAACGATGTCATTCCCAAATTGTTAAAAAAAAGTATTAAATACATCATATCGATTTCGTAAGTAGATTCAACTCCCAAAGTTGTACATACATTGTGCTCTTTAAGGTCTTTGAATGATCTGATGTCATGAAATGTAGCTGGAGGCAAACACTTTATTAATTATTGTACTTGTTGTTTTGGACAATTCTTTATTTGAAAACCAGGAACGTATACATTTATTCGTACAAAAAAACAGCATCGCAGATTTATGAACAATATCAGTTTTTTTAAATATTTGTATAAATAAGCGCACACCAATTACCCAATAGCTAAAGCATTTCGTATCAGCTACAGAATGAAAAAAATAAGGGGGGGGGGTATGGGGATCGGAAATCCTTGTGATCTATTTATACTGGCTTTTCTCATATCTAACTTTATCGCCCAATGATGAGTAGTTGGTTGGTTGGTTTCTGAACGTTCGACTTTAGCAACTAGTGTTTATATAGTGTTCAGCCCCCAACAATAACGTTTGACATCTTTACATGCTGTCACACGTAGAAAGTAGGATTTTCGTATCAACCGGACACATTAAATTGACACCTACCTAAGCGTACATAACTGGTCCATATGACCTCTAAGACACCAACACATTTCGGGCTCATAAAATTGGATACATTTGAACAAAAATTCTGAAAAATTTAACAATAAGAAATACACAATTACGAGTGTATAGAAGAGATACGATAAAGCGAATTCACCAAACCGTAAATAATTTGCATGTGTGATGTTGATAATATTGGCCCTAGGAATTTGCAATAGCACATTATAACGATATTACCATTTTCAAGCGTTAGTGCTCAAGAGTCCGGGTAATTATTATTTTCATACTCACCAAAACAGATGCAGAAAAATGTACTTATTATTTTTATCGCATAATTATGCATACATCTATCAACTTGAACTAAATCGGACAAAAATGGATACTCGGGTTTCCGGGCAATTGAAGTACAGCAGATTTCCTGTTTATAATCCCTTTAGTTCATAGTTCTGGATGGAGGACTTTTTTGCAAGTATCTACTCTCTTTTATAACATTATAACATTGAAAGGCGTTAAGGAACTAACAAGCTTAACCAAAGGCACATTAAATTGTCCCTGTGTTTTTCAATCGTACATTAAATTGTCCCTGTGTTTTTCAATCACATAGTAGAAATGAAGCTATTTAGAAAGAGATCAAGAGGGACAAACTGAAGAGTAGGAACCGTGAGACAGGTAGAGATCAAGGGACAGAAAAGGCAGATAGATAAAAAGATAAAAAGACAGAGAGACAGACGGATAGTTATATGGGTGGTCTAGTCTAGCTTGATTTGCATTAAAACTATTATCAAATCGTCCACAATCATAATTATGCCACCTACCTCTGCACTACACGTTTAAAACTCATAATCATATATTTATTATGCAGTCTCTTGTGTGATGGTATTATGCCTTACAAAAGGATCTGTAACACAATAACGTCCATAGCCAGCTACCAACCGTGTCGTTTAGATAGCTATTCAAGCTGAACATTAGTAGGTAATGTGGTTATCTCGTAAACACTCTTTTGGAAATCTGGCGCTGTAGGTGCAAAGTCGCGGTAGCCTACAACTCTTCGTAAGGCTTCTTATTTCCATAATATCTTGCGCCCAGTAGTAAGCTTACCACAACGTTGTACTTAAGAACCCTGGTGGATTTAAAATCTTTCAGTGTATTAGGTTGATAGTTTCATAGCATTTCATAGAGAAGTTAGATTATCTATTCCTATGACTTTATAATACCTTGGTTATTCAAATCATTTTGAAATGAACATATCAATAATAAATTATAATTGATGAGATCTAGAGGATAATCGCATTTTCTTTAAACCGTAAGAACCTAGACCACTTAGAAGATATATTTGTCCCCGAAATCGCAATTATTATTTTTTTAGATAGCTTTCACACATTTAAAAAAATTAATTGAACTAATTTATATTTATTTCAACATTCTTCTCTTACTCAGTATTTTTAAGTGATGCGCATCATTCAATCCTTATCTACGTGGGTCATCAAAGTATTACAGCCTGCAATTACGGTGTTCAGTCTTTGATACCTTTTTATTTCAGCGTTCTTAATTTTAGGCCTCCTAAACCTTATTAGAGGCTCAATCTAAGAAAGTATTGTGTCTATATAATGTGAAATGTAAGTTCACGAAAAAGTTACTCCAGTTTGTTGGAAGACATGCGTCAGGATAAATAAACAAAAGCGTCCCAGTGTTTACTTAGTATAGACTATTCTTTTCGGTTGTGCACTTTACATTTTTTCCTAATGACTAGAATCGCTGCTCAATTTAGCGTTACTGTGGGCGCTTTTGTTTGATAAAACCTCAAGCAGAGGCTTCCGAGCTCATTATTGTTTGGTCAACATGGCAATGCACTGCTTTTGGAGTAATCCTATTCCATATAATATATTCATAATTTGTATGGGCCGGCACACTTTTATAGACCTCCACGGGTTTAATACATGTACTTTCTTTTTAATATATCAATGCTTTGAACGATTGCATAATCTTACTGCATTCGTTTTGTAAAGGTAAGGTTAAGCCCACATGAAAAATTTTTAGATTCAACTTTCAAAATATTCAATTTCAACTGTATGATTTACATTGTTAATTTAAAAGTGACCGTTAAATGTTGCTCTTTTCCCCTAATCATTGATTTGCCAGACATAATTCAAATGGTAAAACGTGTTCTGGAAGAGGTTTTATAATGCCAGCTCCTTGTATACAACTGCAAATCGAATAATTTTTATTGTATACGTAGAACGTCATATTCTGAAAAACAAATTATGTCCTTTAGCTTTGCTAGACAGCGCACCTGAGACATTACATGCAAAGAATTAACACAAGATTTGTGATTGACACTACAAAAATGTCTTGCGTAATAATGCCATTAAACGGTAGATATATATGTTAAAAAAGAAGTACACTTTGTATCTGGTGCAAAGGGATGATGGGTGGCATCTGAAGGTAAGACCACCATGTTAGACAACCAAACCTTTCTTTGCTCTGGAAGGTGACATTAAAGGTGTTCAGGACCGACTGCTATAAATACGAAAGATCTCCCTCCCTCGCACCATTAAACTTGCCTCGTATGATCTTTTACCATGAGATCTCGAAGTGAGCCCACGATTTCACTGAAGGCTCAGAACGTGTGTTTCAGTTTGGGTGTGCTTATACACGTGAGTATCTTTTCCGGATTCATAAAGTCAATTAATTTCACTGTTTTTAAACTTGGTAGTGCAAAAGAGTGCGAAAATTTAGCTCAAAGAAAATGGTAACGATCTAGGCTTGTAAGATAAACGTTGTGGCTTACGGTTCAATTGAAGATATAAGAATAAGGAGGCTTACGACGAGTTGTAAGTTACCGCGACGTTGTAATTATCACCCCTAGAATGCGGCCGTCTAATCGTCAAAAACAAACAAATCAAACGCAAAATGAAGAGCGCACAATTTTTTTTCATAAGACGGCCTTATGCAAAAAAGTAAGTTTTAAACCATGAGCTTAAAGAATTCTTGAAGAAGCGAAGAATCTTATAGGGAGAAAATAATAGGACGCACAAATAAAAATGGGTTTTTAAACCCGACTATACCTGTGTGAAAATTAGAACGCTTAAAGAACAGATCTCATTTCTCTATAAAGATTAGCGATGCATTTTATCAATGATGTAGAAACCATTTTCATTTTCGTCTGTCTTTTTCTTATTTTCTGTAAATGCTGATTTTTCCGTTTGAATAATCATAGGCAATGTTCCGCAGTCTCCATATCTAGAAATACTAAAGTTTTTAAATCCAACTGTATTGCCCACCATTAGGAACGCTCGTTGTTACAGTATGTGTGCAAGAAGGAAGCAACGTTAGCCGTCCACAATGGTTGTCTCACAAAATTGTATTTTTTTTCGAAACTAAGAGATACGTGTCATGTAAGCACAGTCATAAAACAATATGTTTATTGAAATGTGATATACAAGAAAGCGCAGTATGCAAATTTTTTCTACAGACTCTGAATCTGCCATTGTGCTGCTGCCCAAGACACTGAAAGCCGTAATGAAACAATCCCCTTGCAATTCACAATAAAATTACACTTGCCGGCATCGATCAACTGTTTCACTGAATACGGTTATTTCTATCTGACACGAAATAAACATGTATTCAAACATTCTAATTTATTATTCTTAAGCTTAAAAAAGCAAAAAGAAACAGAAAAAAACGGTGCTTGTCATTTATATTCAAAATAAGCACGCGATTCAGTTTTTTTTAAAGGAACTGGCCTGAATTTCAATACTGCATTGACTATCGTAAGATAAATAAAAATACCAATTAAACAACCATTCCCCCTCTAGAAATCACGAACTACCTCGGGCAGGTCTTGGATCAATTGTAGTGATGCCCTGTGTGTATGTGCCTGGAGACTATAAATTTAAAAAAAACCTTCAGCTGTATTACTGATACTAGTAGAGTGGTGTGTAGCAAGGCAATAACAGCGATCATCACATTCTATTGTATTTCGAGGAGTAAGGAATTGTTCAACTATACTTGTCATGGATGCTCCATCAGACTTCACTAGAAGGTCTACGTGATAATTTATTATTCTTTTTTTTTAAATAGCTGATTGTTACGACCTCATTATTGCCATTCATTGAACCAGACATTTACTGCACAGAATTAATGGCTATTTCGGATGCCTTAAAGTAATCTCTTTCGTTTGTGTTAGTTAATTTTTTTTTCGAAACAACCAATGCATTGGAATGCAAATTCCGAACTGTCACTTGCGGGTATTTACGTGGATAAGAGAAATATTAATGAAACGTAAATAGAGGGTTATGCAACAGCTTGATGTAAACTGTTATACTGACACGCATAAACAGGAGCCATAAAATCTACCATGGAAAGGATAACGCACCAAATCGTTCACAAACCCCTGCCACAAAATTGGGTCTAACACACATCGGCACAAATAGCCCAATTTACTGAAGGCTCATTAGCTCACTTCTATTCCACTCACAGTGATGTCATTGCCCTTCTCTTTGTTTCTGTCTCCTAAGTTTGTAATGTATAAGGCGAAATATAACCTTTTAAAATGCACCTTATCCTTCTCTATTTGTAACGTATGCATCTCAAAAAAGCGAATCTTTTACAATTGTAACGTGGTTTCCAGCATCAGCTGATGTGGCACATATTCTCAATACAATAGGGAAAAGTCATTATAACCTCGGAAACAAACCCTGCAATTTATTTCTAAAAAAAAAAACCTAACGATTTTAATTTTTTTTTTTTCATTAGAGCTCTGGACCTTAGCTGGTGTCATCTCGGGAATTATTTGGGAAAACTAGCCAGTGGCTCAAAACTAATATAATACTTTTCCGAAAATATTAAAGATTAATTATCTTATTTTTTCTTTTCATGCTTATAGCCAGAAGACTCGATGTATTTTTTGTATCAAAATGTTTATAATTATGTGAATTTTTTTACAAATACTACTACTACTACTACTACTACTACTACTACTACTACTACTACTACTACTACTACTACTACTACTACTACTACTACTACTACTACTACTACTACTACTACTACTACTACTACTACTACTACTACTACTACTACTACTACTACTACTACTACTACT
>RQTK01001019.1:0-11582 GCA_003991915.1 Elysia chlorotica | reverse complement strand
TATTATTATTATTATTATTATTATTATTATTATTATTATTATTATTATTATTATTATTATTATTATTAATATCATTATTATTATTATTGTTATTATTATTATTATTATTATTATTATTATTATTATTATTATTATTATAATAATAATAATAATAATAATAATAATAATAATTAGTAGTAGTAGTAGTAGTAGTAGTATTATTATAAAAATAATAATAAAGAACAACCACTTTACTCGTACAATACTGCTTTTATTTGAAGAGCTTAATTAGACTACTTGAAAATAATCTCACTGTTTTTAAAATAAACTTTCTAAATTGTAGTATTTAAAGTTAGAACAGTAACACTAGACTTAGTTGAATACCTCAACAGTCGTAACAGCTTGCAGTAATTGCATGCATGGGTGCTTTTCATGGAAGCAGAAAATTTGTTTCTTTTGTATATTAATTGTGTTCTTTTCCAACTATTTACCTATCCTTTTCTAAAACGAATATTTTACCCAGTAATTAACTGAATTAAATGGATTATATAATGATCCTTCCCATGTGGTCTATGCATAAAGAATATAGCTAAAATACCACAGCTCTTGTTTCTGCGAATAAGGATAAATTGCATCAAACATTTGTATCATCCTTCAATGAAAGCTACCATACAAGATAGATGAATTCGGAAAACAAGACAAATGATAACAATTGAAACTTTTGCGTAGTTTGAGTTTCGTGTCTATTGAGAACGCTTTTTGTGAATCTTACTGTAGAGTGTATATACCGCGGTTGTGGCTTACAGTGAGATTAATTACTACAGTCAGCAGCCCTCACACAATGTGCTCAGAATTCAGTTAATCGACAACAACAAAAAACAAGAATAATAACTAATTCGGAAACAGATGCACGCATTCATATACCATCAGTATGATCTTCACAGCTATCGTCAACAAACAGCAGCAACAACAACAACAACAGCAAGAACAACAACAACAACAACAACAACAACAACAACAACAACTACAACCACTACAATAAAGCAGAGCGGTGAGAAGCACTTTTAAGACATTTTTATTATTGATTCTGCGTTAGTAGTCATTTTTTCCTAGACCCCATGCTTCTTATCTTGCTGATTGTTTTTTTTTGTACTCTAGCAATCTCAGAATTGACTTTCAAAGACATTGTTAGATGACCAAGTCACCCTTCACTTAACTTCGCAATCCAAAACACTCCGGTAAATCCCAGATTTGATTTAAGTCGCCTGCAACTAAAGGACGACGGGGTACGACCTAAATGCCAGAGGAGATCTTTAACGTCACGCGACCATTACGGGCCATAGCGTGAGTTTTTTCAGTTGAACCTAGGACGCAAAGACTGTTGCGTGCCCTAATTATTTTCATCATGGCAATAACCAAAATGTCAACACTTTTGAAAGTAGGAGAATCCGATCAACTTTCTTTCCCCCAAATACGACAGAGAAAGAGAGAGAGAGAGAGAGAGAGAGAGAGAGAGAGAGAGAGAGAGAGAGAGAGAGAAGTTGAGAAAGATAAACCTGCAGTTGGCTGCAAGCAAAGAAAAAGAGACAGGCATACAAACAGAGATAAAATTGAAAACGGTTTAGAGTAAAACTAAACAATAGCTTAACCCAGTCAGGGTTAATGAGTACAAGTCGTGAAAGATCGTTAACCAAACGTTGAGTCAACAACTATTTACACCACACTGTTGCAGGAAAAGAGTTTCAGGCAGTACCTTACAGTGGGTCTGGTTTTGTGTTTTTTCGATGAGTAAACAGCTACAGCAGCAGTAAAGGCTAATCGACCAGCTCTTCTCCTGAAGCGATCACCATTATCCTCATTACAACACTCCTCACATCGCTCACTAAAATACCAAAACAAACGGTCGTAACCGGAAATGCAGCGAGCGGTTTAACATAGTTAAAATCCAATACTCTCTAAACCAAGTGTAACAACATTATACAGCTATTGCCATGAAAAAAATAATTAAAAAAGAGACACTCTTTCAAGGTGCACGTTTTGAGGAGTATTATTGTTTTAACCTAGTAACGCCACTGTGATAATTACAAAAATAGCGTTTTTTACAAAGTTTGTTTGTTTGGTGTTTTAAAGCGTCTAACATCAGCACAACATTTGGGTATATTGTGTACGGGCCCCAAGACTGAAGTATGGCAGGTTTATGTGCTACCTCACCAAGACAATATTTATTCTTATTATAGAGAATTTTAGACTATGGCAACAACCCAGAACTCCCAAAACCAAATTATATAAAAGAAGAGAACAATACCAAAAACTCGACACGTTGCCCGTTGCTGGTCTAATTCAGTAGAAATTAAACCAAAATAAGTAAATGAACCTGCAAGAAACTTAACCAATAGAACGAAGAGTAAAAAAAATCACAATGTAAAGAAACCATATATTAAATTTTATTACAACCAAACGTTCACAATATTTTTTTTCACTTTATGCAACCATACTAGATATTATTTTTATTCCTTCAGACACTGCAGCCGGAAATCCGCTATACGATGCACATAAATAATATTCTTCCGCCTTTTCCCTTCATCACGAGTAATTGGGTAGCTCATCACTTTCCATTAAACCAGAGTGTCAGACTGAACTGCCCTTTCTTTTCCTTAAACAAAGATACTTGCCGGAAATAAGAAAAGAAACCGGAAGAGAACTACTGGACAATATTTTCATTATTTTTTTTTATAGAAAAATGATTTCAATCTGCTGATAAATTTTTATACGTACGCTTTAGCTCAATCAGTTCCGTCATATCAGTCTCTCTCAGCCTCTCTCTCTCTCTCTCTCTCTCTCTCTCTCTCTCTCTCTCTCTCTGCCGCTCACTTCTTTTCAACAGTTTTTCCTTCCTTTGCACTTCCATTTTCTATTCTTCCTCTCTTCATCCCAACCTCTCTCTCTAACTCTCTCTGTTTCTCTTTCTATCTCTATTCTCTCTCTCTCTCTCTCTCTCTCTCTCTCTCTCTCTCTCTCTCTCTTTCTCTCTCTTTCGATCATGTAATGTTACTTGTATAGATTCATTCACTTATTCCTTCTCTTAACCCATTTAGTAGATACACAGCAATTAACCATACTTAAAATCAAAACAAAAAGAAAGGTATCTTCAAGCCAAGTTTTATTGACGTACATGTCTATTGGTAAATGGTAAGTCCAATACTCTACAGATCCATCTATTGTTCTTCGCGCTGCACAACATGCAATAAGGTTTTATACATGAACGGAGGCTGATTAAAAACCAATCACCCGATGTTAATTTCAATTTCTGCGTTGTAAAGCATGGGCTCGCAAATTGATGAAGCGTATCCATTCGTGCGGCTACTTGCAGTCATTAAACTCTCTTTTAAACGATGCTCCATTGTTTTTCTGCCGATTTCAAATTGTCAACGTTAAAGATTAGAAGAAGAGATGGTTCAATCAAATTTAACTTTGATGTAATTACGTATTTAAAGGTTTGGATAATACAATGTAGCTGAATAGGGGATTATGTTATACATGTATTTGAAAAGAAAAGAATTACATGACTACTGTAATGGACGATTTGACTTCGTATTAATTAATTTATCCCGGTAAACTTCTCCGTTAAAATGTTCTAAATTTTTTAGGCTGTTAGAATTCTTTTACAATTTGAAAAATATGTTATTTTATGGGATACTCTATTCAGAAATCGCTTTTTTACTGTATTAGTCTCGAAAGTCCAAGGCTGTGAGTGGCGACTTAAATATTTACAACGACATGCTATATACTTGGGGGGATCCATTTTACCTGAGATGAAAAGAATTAGTATTATTATGGAAAATTTGACTCTTCCATTATGAATGCCGTTATTATGTGACTCTTTCTTTAAATTTGTGAAATTTTAGAGCTATTGGAATATTTTGAACAAGTTACGTAACACATTTATGATGTGTTTCATTCAGAAATCGCTTTTTTACTGTTTTTTACTCCAACGTACAGATGCGTCACAATATACACACAAAAAACAACAACCAACAAAACACACTAAAAAGAAAAATAACAACAGCAACAACAACAACAACAAAAATAAACGAAAATAGAAGGGCTGGAAGCATTGGATGATCATAAACAATGTACTCTCTAAATACAACAACACTCAATAAATTAGGCTTATGAAAGTGTTTAAAAAGAATAGCAACGGAATGAGTGTTTTGGGTGACCTTGCCACAGTGACAGTCAGATCTAGGTTAGGGCTTATGGTATGTTCCTCTATCAAATACAAGTCATTTGATGACATAATACTAATTTGGTTGAGGCAAAACAAAACGGCAGATCCGGTTGCACCCGAAGAGGTGACGTGTGCTCCTGCTCATTTATTTCTCTGGGATTCTCATCATTCCCAGAGAAAGGGGAAGAACTAGCGCAAATTGTTAAGCGTTGGTCTCCCAATCTGGAGATTCCTAGTTCGAAACCCACTATTGGTCAAAAATGTACATGTTCGATTTCGTCCTGTACTGGTTAGGTCGGTGTAGGTATATAATATGAAAGGTTGAGACAGGAGTCATGGTATCCGGCACTGTCTGTGTGCGGCAGCTCATAAAATTGTCAAACGTTAGTCACGGACCCCGTCCACAATATTATATTGCCTATATAGTGCTGACGTTGGAAGCTGAACAACAAAATAAATTCAACCCCACTCAAAACAGCTAATATCTTTAGAACAATATTATGTGACGTGATACTCAATATCCGTTGCCATTGTGATAGGAACATAGCAGGGATCAAAATCGAACACACTCATACCAATCAATAATACATTTATGTAATAAGTAGGATATAAAAAAACTCTGAATATTTAAAAAAAATTTCACTTAGATAGACTAGCATCAAGACCATTTTAGACCACAAACGTGCAAGAGTGTTCGAATTTATGTTTTATTTTTTTTACCGATTTTGTAATTTGCCGAATATTATCCCACTTTCTTTTCATCACAACATGCAATCTGGCAAGTATGTCCCGCCAGTTTAATCAAATTGTGTACATTGTAATGCTGCTTCAAGTTGAAATATACATACACGTAGTGTGTATTCTTCGGTGTTGCAGGTTTTTTTATATTAAAGCACCAGAGACCTATTGAATTGATAAAATAGATTTATGGGTTTATAGTTCTAAAACAGCGATTTAAACAGTAACTAAACTCTGTTAGGAGATTAATTGGGCAATTTATCCTTTTTACGTAAAACGTGAAAGAGAGGTAAACTGTATTTTCAAGCTTCAATGTGAAACAGTGGGACACAAAATTTCCAATGTCTTATGCTTAACAGGTTATTATCATTGTTTTTCTATAATGCGTTATTGCTAAAGTTTAATAATAACATTACTGCCTTTTTAGTGACCCACCAGTTTCAATTGTGTTTTTGTTCTTATTTTAAATATTTAACTCTTGTTTGTTATATATAGATAGGTGGAAAGATACATACATAGGTAGGTAGGTAGGTAGCTAAGTAGGTAGGTAGCTAGGTAGGTAGGTAGGTAGGAAGAGACAGAAAACGGATAGGGTAAAGAAAGATTTCAAGATAGAGGTAAAGAGAATGTAGAGACACACACACGTAGGTAGAAGGATAGATAGATAGACAGAGAGACGGGTGGTTGGATGGCGCCTATGTCAAGAGAGAGAGAGAGAGAGAGAGAGAGAGAGAGAGAGAGAGAGAGAGAGAGAGAGAGAGAGAGAGAGAGAGAGAGAGAGAGGGAGAGAAGAGAAGAGAGAGAGAGAGAGGGGAGAGAGAGAGAGAGAGAGAGAGAGAGAGAAAGAGAGAGAGAGAGAGAGACAGAAAGACGGGTGGAGGAGAGAAGAGAGAGAGAGAGAGAGAGAGAGAGAGAGAGAGAGAGAGAATTTGTAATGGTCTGTTGAATAAGAGACAGGTAGAAAAGATAGGGGCAGAGACAGTGGCATAGTCAAGGTTCATTTTATGCTTTCAAAGTATCATATTTTTGCTACGATACTGGAATAGTTAATTTTATAATTATTATTTTTAATATAGAGTACCACAATGCGCTAATGAGGACAGAAAGATTATATCTATTCAGGCGAATAATAATTACGATAATACGGAGATTGCATTATGTCAAACTAACCTTTACAATGCAGCATACCTCTTATTTTTGTGTAAGCTTTTGTCGATTTCTATGTTTTACAAAGAAGGTTGTCGCCTTTATTCTATATTGTGTTTCTAAGAGTAATTTACAACATTTGATCGAAAAGAAACCAATATATCTATGTGAAATTGAATCTAGATAGATTGGAAATAATAACAAAGAGAGGCGGAGGGTGATGAGCTAAAGACAAATACGTAGAATCCTCTGATTTTAAAGTTTTTTTTAAATAAATATCTTTTGTGTGTATAATTAAATACGCGCGAGGAAAATAGTGCGTGACACAACTTGCTTAGGATAAACGCAAATCAACAGCATAATTTTGTACAGAAAAAGTAAAAACAAATCCCCTTTGTCAAAGTACGCTCATATTTTTCTTTTAACTCAATTGTGCACTAGATATAAAGTATGTATTCTTGTTATTCAGTTCGAAGTTATTGTACAACCTGAATATTTACAAGGGGGCTTTATTACGCTTTTAAGTAGAAGTAAAAGTGACCCCCCCCCTTTTTTTCCCAAGATTTGTGCATAAAAGTTGATGATAAAATGTAATTAATTTCTTTTTCTTTCCATCCACAGATACAGGACACGGAAAAGAACTTGGGCCGGCTTGCAAGTAAAGAGCTGTTGAGTTTGGAATGACATGGCTCTCGCAACAGATAATTACAGGAAACTTTAGATTAAAGAGAAAAGCAAGAACACAAAAACGCTGACAATAGTGGTGACGAAAGAAAAACTCCATCAATTTGGATTATTCCGCAAAGTACAAGTCTGAGTTAGACGGAAATCTACATTAACATTTTACAAAAATATTAATGCTCGCTTTCGGGTCCACTGACACAAGAACAATATCCGGGTAACGACGTAGAAAACATTCAAGAGAACTCATCGGATTTTGGAAAACCCGGAAAAGACAGACAATAACAACATGGCTACTTATTCCCCAAGGAAAAACGGTTGCGATGAATCGATTAAATTCAGTAACTGTGATAGCAAATTTGATCGTTTGCACGAGAAAGAGAACGGAGTAGTTGGAGGGAAACGTTCTAAAGGCTCTTGTTTCCATGATTGTCATGAGGAATGGGTGGACTTCACCGAGCAAACCTCTCTCCACGGCTTGCGATACATCTGGCTGAGGCACGCTTCTATCATTCGCAGGTAAGACAATAAAGTTATGAGTTCAAAGGCAGCGTCTGTGTAAAGGGGTCTAGGACCCGTCCACAAAATAGCCTAATGCTGACGTTGGACGCTAAGCATCAAACAAAATTAATATAGGGGTGTCGGGGGAGGGGATCATTTGGTGTCTCTTATCTCGATATTTGATTGTTTCTTAATGTTCAGGATAATCTACTAGGTTGTATTGTTGATGGGTCCCAGGAATAATGTTTACAATTTTACGTGCAGCTACTCTGCGTCAGAGGGTGTATACTAGGACTTCTATCTAGAGTGGTCATATAAATGTCACATGAAGAGCCACCGTGACCCACCAGTAGGGAGAAAGGCAGCGGATCGGTATACGAACTATTGACTTCCAGATTAGAAGATTAGAAATCGCTTGCTCTGCCCCCTGAACCACCTCTCCTGAATTTGATCTCTATCATCGTTTTTAAATAACGAAATAAACATCAGATTAATGTTGAATCCCAGAGTAATGATTTTAAAAGATCTATGCATGTACAATTATCTCACTCTAGATAATGGCATGTGTAATAAATGTTGTTGCTTGATGGTACAAAAGCAATACGGTAAAGAAACCTGATTTTTGCAGTGTTTTTTTTCCATTTCCTATTAAGTATTAAAACGATAAATACATAAAAACAACACCCTTTGAACAGTAAGCTAAACTTAACATGCATACTTTCGTACCAATTAAATACGACGCAGGAGACCATTATTGAGGAAATTAAACCAGAGCTCCAAATTAATGCCTGATAAAAATCACCATTGAAAGCGTTGGTATGCATGTCCAGCTCTTAAAATAATTAAGATATAAAGTATAATTATACTACAAAAAACTTAAATAGCATGCTGACAACAGAAATTTTAGGGTCCAATTTATTTTCTGAAACCATCTAAAACCGCGACCTACCCACTGTATCACTTCGAACATTTCTTTAAGAGGTTTGTGCTCCAAAATGTTTACCTTGTTCTTAAAAGGTCATCAACTGACAGCTGCAAAGGAAATCTAAGAGAAGGTGTTCTTCACAAAGGGGAACCCTTTGTAGCCAATGAACGCTTGCCATATACTCTCTGGTTCTGTTGCATCCCTCAGGCATTCTTCGTTTTATTTATCCTTTCCCACGTTGGTACCACGTTCATACAATGAATAACAATAACTTTTATTCAGTCACAAAAATCATGTCTGTATGTCTCTCAAGCAAGATTTTATCTTTCTCTTTCTTATAACTTGCCGGCTTTTTTCCTTCCTCGTTCACCTACAATCACCTTTTTGTTTGCTTTGCTCATTTTTTTCTGTACCTCTGATAATGTGCTTCTTACTACCTCTTTTATCTGCAAGTTTTTGTTTATGTTTCTCGAAAATGTATTTTTCTTAGTCAGCGTACTAATGTTCCTGCTTTCTTTTTCTTGTATTTTTTTTTCTTTCCTCTTCTTCTTTGTTTTCTTACTTTTACTAGCTTGTATCAACTCACTGGTAAGACTTCTCGCTTATCAAATCCTTTTTATAAGTCCCACAGCCTTGCTCCCAATATTTTCATTTACAAAAATAACGTAGCTTTGTTATTCTAATCAATCCCGTCTCTTTGGAAACTAACATTGCACCCTTTAACATTATTTAGATCTGGGGGGATCCTATACAGCGACTTACTATGTCCCCCCTCCCCCCTCTCTCCCGCCTTAGACATAATTCGTCCTTTTGATCCTTTAATGGTGATGCTGGAGTTATTCAATAATGACGAATAAAAGCAACTTCGATTTTTTTCTAAACAAAATGTTTCTTTTCCCCTCTTTAACCTCAGATTCCTGTGGCTTGTCCTAACGTTGCTGTGCTCAGCCATCATGCTGTACCAAGTCCTGGACCGAGGCATCTACTACTACTCCTGGCCTGTAACAGTCAACGTCAAAATTAACTTTAACGAGACTTTGCAGTTCCCCACCCTAACCATCTGTAATCAGAATGCCTTTAGGTGAGTTTGGTTCCTCAAAAACTCCATTACTGTGGCGGTTTGTGTGCTTGTGTCTGTTATTGCATGATGTTGTTGTTGTTGTTGTTGCTGCTGTTGTGTTGTTGTAATTATGTCAGCCTTGTTGCTGCTGTTTCCTTTGTTATGCAATATGAAACCACAGACGCTTAACACCCAAATCTTTCAAATTTATATAATTGTAAAGTGCATTTCACAAAAAGTGCGATTTGATCAAACGTATCCTGTATTTTAAAAAGACTTAACGAAGGCAGAAAGGATTGCTGAAGGTATGGATCTATAATATTTACTGTCTAATCTAGAATCCCAACCCGAATATTTGGGACATTAACGATTCCTCACTTTCCACATCTTTAGATATTTCTAAACAGTTTAAAAGGCTTTCACACCTTGTGCCAGAGAATCGATCGATGTCTAGAAAAGTGATATCAAAAGGGCGGTAAATGTTTTACCTCTAAAGGATGGAATTGTCCGTGGAGGCTTGCGCTTGGGGACTTGGTAGTGACGACATCAACGCAGTTGCCAATTTCACGCCTACGTATAGTGAATGTGGGAATTTTCTTTCTCTTTTTTTGTTTAAAATCTGTACACTTTTGTGGCGGCTTTAGTTGGCAGCTTTGAATCAAGTCAGATGGGCAGAAAGGGGGTTTCGTTGGTAGAACGATAGTCTATGATTAAATAAGCATACGTGTTTTTGTATAGGATTACTCTTCAAAGAACTGTTTTGTTGCTGTTTTGTTTATCTCTACACCTCTTAGCAACTAATCGAGGCTTACATAGCGGTGAACTGTTTTATCTTGGATAGGGCACTGGCACTATTGCTTTAGGGAAAATCACAGGGCTATTGTGGCCCATCATTAGAGTTTTTGCAGTGCAGTCCTATACCAAAATATGGGAACTGACTGGGATTCGAACGTCAGAACTACTGCTCGATAGCCCAAAGGTCTATTGACTAAAACATCTGGCACCCAATGACTTGGCGAAGACTATATACTTTTTGGCTAGTTTAACGTCCACAAATTGTCCCCATAAATTATTAAAAGGAGACTGGTGCAATGGCTGGGTTTCGGAACACCAACCTTTTTTTTCAGTCAAAAACGCTACAAACTGAGCAACCAGGCCCCCAAAATGTTTTAGGTGAACCAAAGACGTCTATTTATGTAGCCTCATTCGTCCATCCCGTTACACACAGTAACTTTTGAAGCTGTGCCCACGCAATATGTAGAGTAATCTTCATAACCTGTGTGTACTCACGACAACTGACGCCCATTAAGAGTAAAATTGTCCAATCATTACACAGGCACATTTATACCGTCAGCAGTGAGACTTTTTGTTTTTGATTTGTTTTTCTTTTTGGTGCGTGTGTGAGTGTGTGTACTTTAAAAAAAAATATGACATTATGAGTTTAAAAAGGCAACAATTCTTTGGACCTTTCCCACAAATATTATATTGTTTCCTCATAAGTGTTTTTACTACTGTAGATAGGAATTTAACAAAATCAGTATATGTGGTAAAACGCATAACATGCTATAGCAGAATACAGTTAGACAGGAAACATATTACAATGAACTAAAAAAGCAATGGAGTTCTTCGGTAACCTTTTGTAATGTCAGGCGCGAGGGGCCTATGTCTGTTACTATGCTCTGCTAAGGCTCCAGACATCCCTGTGACCTGTCCACAAACACACTGGACTAATTGAAGAATGAAGTAATCGTTCGTGGTCTAACCGTTCTAAAGATCTGCCACATGCAATGGGCTGGGTCTCACCCAGTCAGCCCTACTATTCGTTTGTTGTTATGTCAACATCCCTCGTCAGCATTACAATTAATTGTAAGTAGTTTTTATATCTTTTAAAAGCGCAGTGCATCAACATTCACCTAAGACCAAAAAGAGAGGGAAGGGGGGGGGGGAGGAGCAGCAAAACGCCATATTGAGTCAAGCAAACTTTGAATTAACAGCGACCTTCAACTTGCATTCCCTATGCTGACATAAAGATTTCGCTGCCTGGAAATGACAAGACACAACCAAAATTGGTCTAACCTAGCACTCGCGGCTGTAATTGTACCTGACCTACTCTATCTCTGTATTTAATACAGTCTGGCACCTGGTTAATTGTACAGATAAGAGAGATGTCAACAATTATGAGGTACATTAGGGTACTATCTGAACAATTACGAAATTGCAACTGGTGGTGTTTCATTGTGGCGAGGTTTCTTTGTTGATACTAATTATATTGTAATAATAATAATGATGATGACGATAATAATAAAAAAAAATAATAATAATAA
>RQTK01001018.1:159569-177753 GCA_003991915.1 Elysia chlorotica | reverse complement strand
GACGCAGGAGGTCCGTGGTTCGAGCCCTGGCGATTTCGCCCACTACTGATTGGGTCGGTGTCAGTTTAATGAGGCCGACTGAGACAAGAGTCTTCGACCTGTTTCGTGTGTGGCAGCACATAAAATTGGCAGACGTCCGTCTTGGGGTCAGTCCACATATAGCCTATATAGTGCTGACATTGCACGTTAAACCAACTCATCTACATTGTACGGATATACATGAAATAGATTTAGATCTAGTTCAACTTGTACATAAATCTACATCAATACATTGATACGCGCACAGCCTTTAGATAAGACTAAGAGATTATTAAGTTTTAAATGCGAAGAGTTTTTCGAGGTAGCTTCTTAAAGCTATAGGTCTAGTATTAATATTATTTTGTGGATTATCCTGGTCTTTTCTAGGTTTTGAAATGGTTATAAATATGGCTTTGCATTAGGACTTTGGAAAAGTACCGAGTCCTCGCGCCCAAATTTAGTTAAAAGTCTGTAATAGAATTTCAATACATTGCCTTGGTAGATTTTTCAGGATTTTGTTATGCAGGAGATCTGGACCTGCGGCCTTCTCCTTCAGAAGTTTAAGGCAGGAGTATATTAATTTTAGTTTATAAATAATTTACTGTTGTTCTTGTAGTGTTCAGAGCAGTCAGTGCAGAAGTCAATCGGTTTCTCTTCAGACTGCTCTTTAAAGTTTTAAAATGTAGGGGAGTAATGATGGTTGGAGTTTTGGGGAAATTTCAGCGCCTAATGCATTTGCATTCCCCTTTCCACATGTGATCTATCACTTTATCAGCATTTTTATGTGTTTAAATGAGGAGGGATATTTTTCCTTGGATCTTTCTAACCAACCTCCATATCTTCGAGAGGGGGTGTCTTTATTAATGTTCGAGATATGTCGTTTCCATGGTTGCCGCTCTTGCAGGCGTATTGTACTTTGTAGCCCGAATCACCGCACGTTGGTTTCTAAAAATAGCTTAATTTTTCTACAGAGGGATTTGCCCTAAAAGCTAGAAAGGCCTTTGCCTTGGCTTGAAAGTTGAATTCCCTGTCGAATCAGGGTTTGTCCTTTAGTGGAACCGTTGAGGTCTGATGGATCGTACTCTTTGCAATTTACAATAAAGTGTCGCTAAATTATTACATTGAGCAGATTTTTGTAGGAGATAGGTGATATAGTCAGACTGAAAATGGGCCAGTCCAGGGTGAAATTCCGCCGCTTTCGATGAGACATGGTTAAGTTTCGGAGCGGACAGACGATAGAACAATAGATGAAAGTGGTCAGAGCCGTGAAGGCTATCGAGAGTTGACCAAGAGTAGTCAAGAGAGAGACGGGTCGACGACCGTCAGGTCTAAAGTAGATAAAGACCCGTTGCAAGGGTGGCATTAACTGAGGACAAACAGCGTAAACGCGACGTAAACCGTTGGTATTGTTTCATCATGCACCATCACCATCATAATCGTCATCATCATCATCATCATCATCATCATCATCGTCATCATCATCATCATCATTATCATCATCATCGTCATCGTCATCATCATCTTCATCATTATCATCATAATCATCATATGCATGACCATCATCAATAACATGATTGTGATCATCACCACCACCATCACCACCACTACTAGCACCACCTTCATCAACAACAATAACAAAAACAACAATAATATTATCATCATCATCATCATCATCATCATCATCATCATCATCATCATCATCATCATCATCATCATCAACATCATCATCATCATCATCATCATCATCATCATCATCATCATCATCATCATCATCATCATCATCATCATCATCATCATCATCATCATCACCATCATAATCGTCATCATCATCATCATCATCATCACCATCATCATCACCATCATCATTTGCATTAAATACAGTTATTGATGATGATGGTGATTAGTGATTATCACTGCTATTGTTATTAACGTTTCTATAACCATCACTATCATCATCATTAAAACCGCCACCAACATAATCAGTATCAGCATCTCCTTCATTACTTTCATCATCATCGAATCATTGTCACCATCGTCAACAGATCATCATCATCATCATCATCATTATCGACACCACCACCATCATCAGCATAATCATCATCATTATCACAATCAACCGTAGCATTAATAGTTTGGTTGTCATTACAACAAATACATTCTTCATCACCAATAATATTGTAAAAGTACTAAAACCTTCTCAAAGTTGTACCGCCATCTTGCTTAGAAAATGAAATATTATTTTGACGTAAATCTTAGTAATAATGACTGAATTTATAACAAAGACACAATGTATTTGTTTCAATATATATGTATATTTTATTTACAAATATAAAATTATTTGTTTTGAAATTTGTTTTATGATGTTATAAAAAGACGACATGGATCATCTTTTTCGTGAATTCATTATATTGATATAAACGGTACAGATGTTTTTTTAACCTTAGTAAATGTTTTATTGCCTTCTTCTCTCTGCATGCACATAACAATTAGATTTGATCTAAACAATTTTTTAAAATTATTTGTTTAATTCATTCTCAGATTTAGTTTGAACGAATTCCTACGACCATGGCATCTAAGCCCTGTTTAGAAGATATAGATCTCTAGCTTTCCAATATCAATCCATTCAACGTTCATGTTCACTTTGCGTTTGATGTAAAGTTAGATATAAATATAGATCTAGATCTAGGGCTTTGTATAAGACGAGAGAGCTCTAGCTATATCTACACCTAGTTCATGACTAGAATTGCTATTGTTTTAGGAACTGTTTCTGGCTTGATCTTCGTTCACTTCAAGAGGAGATTTCATATTACTTCGATTGCAGGTTGTTGGCTAGATCTAGATCTAGATCTAGTTCAAGACGAGGTTAGCCATTGCGAGGCACAAAAAGTTGAGCCAAAACGATACGAGGGCCGTTTCCGCCGCACCGCCGGTTGTTTTTGATTTTTCTAAGATTCAAAATAGACATGAAACATTTGACAAGGTGTGACATAAAAATAGGCAGTGAAATATATATATGAAACATTTAACTAGAAGTGACATGGAAATAGGCAGTGAAATAGATATGAGACATTTAACTAGACGTGACATGAAAATAGGCAGTGAAATAGATATGAGACATTTAACTAGACGTGACATGAAAATAGGCAGTGAAATAGATATGAGACATTTAACTAGACGTGACATGAAAATAGGCAGTGAAATAGATATGAGACATTAATTTAACTATGCGTGACATGAAAATAGGCAGTGTTACTCTTAATTTATGAAAAGTTTTTGGTACATTATTACTTTTACACGCATTTTATAATGAAATGACGCTAAGAGTAATGATTTCTACCAGAAAAACACCATTTTTTAAACATTCAACTGAAGTTCAAAGAGATCTTACCACCAAATCAGGAATTAATGAAATAAAAAAACGACATTGATTGTAATATAAATGAAGCCCTTCAAAAGGCACCAAAACCATCACAAAGGGTCGTCAGTACAAAGATGGTGTAAGTTTACGACTCGTCCTAAGATGTGAATAAGAAACCTTACGACGAGACGAAAGCTACTGCAACGTTGCACATACGACCCTAGAAGTTGAGTTTCTTGTTTGAAGATAAATTTTACGGGGGAGTATGCCCCAAACACCCCTAGATGATGATGATGATGATGATTAAATAGATATGAGACATTTAACTAGACGTGACATGAAAATAGGCAGTGAAATAGATATGAGACATTTAACTAGACGTGACATGAAAATAGGCAGTGAAATAGATATGAGACATTTAACTAGACGTGACATGAAAATAGGCAGTGAAATAGATATGAGACATTTAATTAGACGTGACATGAAAATAGGCAGTGAAATAGATATGAGACATTTAACTAAACGTGACATGAAAATAGGCAGTCAAATAGACATGAGACATTTCAATAAACGTGACATGAAAATAGTCAGTGAAATAGATATGAGACATTTAAATAGACGTGACATGGAAAGAGGCAGTGAAATAGATATGAGACATTTTAAATAGACGTGTCATAAAAATAGGCAGTAAAATAGATATGAGGCATTTAAATATACGTGACATGAAAATAGGTAGTGTTAATCTTAATTTATGAAAAAGTTCGGGTAGATTATGACTTTTACACGCATTATATAATGAAATGACGCTAAGAGTAATAATTTATACTTCAAAATCACCATGTTTTAACATTCAACTTAAAATGATATCTAGTCTAGGAATCGGGGAAGAAAATACCGAAGTAATGCTCACGGTGATGATGATGATGATGATGATAATGATGATGATGATGATGATGATGATGATGATGATGATGATGATGATGATGATGATGATGATGATGATGATGATGATGATGGTAAATATATTTTTTTATAAACTATTAAATAAGGTTTTTATTAAAGCAATACTCACCGCACTTATCTGTGGAAAAAATAAAAATGTTTTGTGTGAAATTGGAAAATGATCAGTAAATTAGTAAGGAATTTTTTTTGTGGAAAGGGGGGGGGGGGGGGAGGTAGAGTTTATAACTCTTAAGAACCTTAAAAGTTTCTACACTCCCCAAGAATGCCATTTTCGCAAAAAATAAGTTGTTCCGTGTCCTAGAATGCTAAGCTTGATAATACGCCCCATTTGTTAAATCAGACGCCCTAGGAGACTGTCTTAATCCGCTCGAGATTTTTTATGTTGAGTTGGTTTAACGTCCAACACCAGCACTATATAGTCTATATTGTGGACGGGCCCCAAGACTAACGTCTGAAAATTTTATGAGCTGCCACACACGAGACAGGGCGGGGATACCATGACTTCTGTCTCAGCCGGTCACATTAAACTGACACCGACACAAGTAGGTAGCGCAATCGCCAGGGCTCGAATCCGAAATTTTTTGCGTCGGAAGCCGATATTCTACCCCAAGACCACCGCGCCCGTCTCCGCTCGAGACAGTAAGACAGTAAATTGTTCTGTGTTATAGGATGTTGACCGTTAAGTCCCTATACTTCTGCTTTGCGCTGATGCATATCTTCTCTACACCACTGCTCTATCGCTGGCGTCTTTGTTGAATACTTTTGTAAGCGACGCCAATTTATTCAGAAAAAAACAACTCAGGGAACAAGTAAAACAGCAATTTAAAAAATCAGTGACTTAATGGTTAAGCCAGATAATAGTATAGGCCTACGCCCCATTTATTAAAGTCAGACAGACACTCTTGTACACTGCCTTGTTCCACACGAGACAGTTAGTTGTGTGTTATAGAATGATAAACCAAATTAATAGACCCATTAATTACAGTCAGACACCCTAAGACATTGCCTTTTTCTGCAAGAGAGCCAATGAGCTTAAAATCAGTTGTGCTTTTTTCTTTACATAAAGCCTTAGAAATCCAATAACTAGAAGCAGCTTTAGATCTTAGACTAGTGTTAGAGTTGGTTGAAATGGACCATAACTGATAAGTGTAGTATCATATCATAAAAAGGCTGGACTTACTTTAAAAGAAAATGTCATGTTAAACTGCTTATACTGTAATGGTGTATAAATGTCGTTTACGCTAGTTATGTGTTGCAAGAGAGAACCAACTGGAATGAAGCAATTTACAGGGAGGGGGGACAAAAACTTGTTGTTGTTGTTGTTGTTGTTGTTGTTGTTGTTGTTGTTGTTGTTGTTGTTGTTGTTGTTGTTGTTGTTGTTGTTGAGTTGGTTTAACGTCCAAACTCAGCACTTTATAGGCCCTATTGTGGACAGGCCCCAAAACTGACGTCTGACAATTTTATGTGCTGCCACACAAGAGACAGGGCGGGGGTCTCAGCGGATCACATTAAACTGACACCGACCCAACCAACCGAGAGCGGAATCACCAGGACTCGAATCCAAAACTTTTGCGTCGGAAGCCGATGTTCTACCCCAAGGCGACCGCCTCCCCCTCCCCCTGGGGGAGGGAAACCAACAACAGCAACAGCAACAACGACGACAAAAACAACTAACATTTCAATGTGTGTTTAACGTTAAGCTAAGACGCAGCATTTAAGACCGACCTTTGACCACCCCCACATTGGCGGTTTGGACCATATTCTTCTTCTCCGCTGACATTGGCGCGGGTTCAATGGGCGTTGTGGCGTTGTCAGCTCCGCCCGCTGCAGCTTCTGCGGGAACAGGGGCTACTGGCGCAGGGGCCGGCTTGGTCGCAACCCAGATGGCTTGGACATCGCCGTTGTTTAGCGCAGTTTTCACCTTGAACTCAAGGGTAGCTGTGTAGTCGTCCCCTTTCTTCTCGCATTTACAAGGTTTTGAGCCGGCTTTAGCGTCGCAAGCCAGGTAATTCATAGTGCAATTCTGTATCACATTTGTGAAGCAAAACGCGATAAAAGGAGGTTAAAGCTTTAAAAAGGGGAAAAAATTCGTAAACAAATAAAAACCTGTCGCCGTATAGGATCCCCCAGGGGAACCTTGGAGATGTTAAACCCGGAGAGAGGGAGAATTCTCTCCATTGCTCTATAGAGAAGGTAAACAAGTGAAAAACAAGTTTTTTTTTTAATTTATGCATAGACGATATAAAAAAATCATAAAAATGGGTAGGCTAAATGACTTATTTTGTACTTAGATCCATTTGAAGGCGCCTCGTGTATGAAGTTATTAAAGTATTCTCAGAAAAATGTTAAATGTGCAAGTGGAGTAGGGGTAGTAGTAGTAGTAGTAGTAGTAGTAGTAGTAGTAGTAGTAGTAGTAGTAGTAGTAGTAGTAGTAGTAGTAGTAGTAGTAGTAGTAATAATAGTGGTAGTGGAAGTGATAATGGTGGTGGTTGTAGTAGTCAGAGAAGGAGAAGAAGGAGGAGGAATAAGAAGGAGGAAAAGGAGGAGAAATTTGTTCATAATTATTGTGATAGATATATATTCTATTTTGTATGTTCAAAATTCGAATGAACCAAATCTAGTTACTTTCTATATGATTTACTCATATTTCTCAATTACCTAATTTAAGAAGGAACAAGAACGTTGTGAGATAGAATGAAAATAAATAAATGAACGAACAACGAAAAGTACTCTTTACTACTTCTATTCAGGTCTATTATTGATATATAATACATAATGACCAATGCTTATCGCTATTTTTTTTTCAAATTTTAAGTGAAACGGTTGATAAAATTTAAAGTGCCCTGGCTATGAATGAATTCTTATTATTGTCATGGACGGTTGATGAATTTATCATAAGATTACAAAATAATGTTATTGTCCAATAATTACATATTACGCTACAAAGCATCAAACACACATAGCTCCTTTATCCTATTTTCCATCATCGAAAGGAAGCTAGAGGGAAATTATCAATCATAACGCTTTTTAGTTTTATTGAGATGAGATATCTCACTAAGTATATTTTCATAACGGTGAATTTTTTAAGTCCTATTCATATTCATAGTGAGCTGTCTGGATTTTATAAGGGAACATGCCAATCAATGTGAGAGTAAAATTTTTTGGGGGATAGTGTTCAAAATATTGCGGACACTTTTATGTGGCAAATGAGGCACATTGTCGGCGCTCTCAATATTCGAACATTGCAAGGACCGTTGCAAAAGTTTCAAAACGAGATTTCATTCCTATCGAGGAATGGTAGCGAGACATATTGTGTGAGTAAGTGAGTGAGTGAGTGAGTGAGTGAGTTGTTTTTACGGCACGTCAGCACATTAACGGATATGTTGTGCCCATGATGTCCTAAGACAGTTGATGCATTATACTAGTAGCAACGGTGACTCCTTTATCTCTTTGAGTAGTAATATTATAACAATTGTGCATGAAACGTTGTGAAAGAAACTCCTGTATCTTATGGTAGTGGATCAACTATCCTGCATTGGTATGCAGCGTTCACACCGAAATACTTCTCGTCCGAGCGATATCGAACGAGTTTCCTCATCCGAGCTAGTGCGTTCACACCAAGTTTTTTTGCTCGTCCGCGTAGAATGACAAACCCAAAATGGATACCAAGATGAAGCTGCTTCTGTTAGAGCGCCTCTTTATTTGCGATGACAAAATCTGTTTGTGGTAACGATAATGGCGGACTTTTTGAATCTTCTTTGTGCAGAGGTGACAAGTTTCTACGTATCATAATAATGATGACATATTTTTAGGGTGTAAACATTATGATGGCCATGAGAGTAAACATCCATAGAAAACGGGCTCTATATACTGTGGATAGGTGCGATATGAATTGAATATGACATTTATAATGAAATTAAATTATTATATTTTAGGTTAGTCATATTGCCCTTATTTATGCTTCTACTAAATGTCTAGATCTAATCTAGTTCTAGATTATAATCTACAATAATATTGCTGTTCTTGTACCTTCTAAATATGTACACACCACTCCGGAAGTTGTGCATGGTCGCCGAAAATAGACCTACAATCTTAACCACGTGATAGATTTGGCCTACTTATGTGGTATAGATAGTGATTGTGCTTCTTTTATTGTGGTTGAGACGGAGAACACAAAAAAGGTAGACGAAGATAATTATTGGGTTTACCCCATTTGTAGAGAACGTAGAATGTTTGGAGAGTATTCATTTTTGGTCAAAAATCGGTGAAATTTTGGTGCTGCGATAAAGCTGAAAAAACGTCCTGCCGAGAAAATGTTACTCGGCTGTTATCGGGAGCGTGGTGTGAACGCTCAGAAAGAAAATACAAGTTTTTTGGTGCACTCTATCGCCCGCACGATATTGCTCGGACGCGCGATTTTTCGGTGTGAACGCGATATTAGTCACACGTCTCTGTTCGACGAAATTGATACAGGAAGCAAGAATACGTTGTTACGAAACTTTCCAAGCGTTTGTCCAACCTAAAAAGAACTTTTTTAACAGTGTTAACTGTGGGCGAATCTTGGCTTTATATGATTCAGAGGTGAGATGCCAGTCAAACCAATGAAAAACATGTGAAAACCTGACATTCGCTCTTTAGTAAAGGTAATGCCCATCGTCTTTTGTGATATTGACGGTGCCAATCACCATCATAATGCCTGACTATCTCTCTTCGAGAACCAATAACGTTAAAAAGTTAACGATGAATACACCCAAAGTTGTGAATATTAAGACATTCGACTCCACAATTTTACTGAAGATACTCTGAGAGTGATCTCCCATCGCTCAATATTGGGGTCAACCCGGTTGTCAGTGTCAACAAACATGGCTAGTTAAGCTAAATCTGTACATTTTGGCACATTTTATGGTGCTATCAACTATACAAATGCTTTTACCAAAGAGAACTGCAAAGAAAAATCCTTGTTCCCATTCCCAAAGGATAAGGAAAGGTGATTTTCCATTGAATTTTTATAAGAATAACATTTTGCAGGTCTACTGAAATTCTCTATAATTTATCATTGGTGCAGGCCTCCTTGGAATTGAAAAATTGGGCCGGAGTCCGAGTCGATTAAGATACTGTTGGGTTGGTTTAACGTCCAACAGCAATACTATATAGGCTATATTGTGGACGGGCCCCGAGATGGACGTCTGACAATTTTTTGTGCTTCCACACACGAGACAGGGCGGGGATGCCATGGCTCCTGTCTCAGTCGGTCACATTATACTGACACCGACCCAACCAGTAGGGAACACAACAGCCAGGATTCGAAATCAGGACCTTTTGCGTCGAAAGCCGGTGTTCTACCCCTAGACCACCACGCCCCCCTCGATTCAGATACATGTATAATCATAACTGGTTGATTCAGAGAATAAATACATTTAAACCCCCTTCTATGATAGTAAGGAAAAATATGCTTTACGCTAGAACCGGTGTAATGTCTATAAAGGCGAATCGTTACGTGTATGTGAGCTTTATATTGTACTCAGAGTCGCATCTGTAAAGTGTGCTTTTATTTAACAGTGACCTAGTTTATTGTCTTTATTATAGTTCAAAACCACTATCCCAATATTGTAAACGTACATATCTCAGTTCCCAAATACTATAAATCTTTAGTTTTTTTTTAAACAAGATTATCATCTTATTTACTTACAAAGTATTGAGCACAAAATTTGAAAAAAAAAAAAAAAGAAAACGAACAAAACAAATAACCATAAAAACAACAACAAATTAAATAATGTTGAAACAAATTTAAAATGTGAACAACATACTGACCATCTGAGGAAAAGAGAGGGAAAATTTGGAAGTTCATTAAAACATTAAATGGCAATAGCGGGCAACATATTGGTGTCCGAATTAATAATTTAACCTTCATCATAATAATGAAAGACAAAATAAAATATTTTTAGTGATTTCTCCTTTTTTTTGTATTTTTATCATGACTTTAAAAAAGAATGTAATAAAAAAAAGGAATACTTAACAAAATTACCCATTTCTTTCTGATCTATCGCCTCAGAAAATCTCAATTAATAATAATAATAATAATAATAATAATAATAATAATAATAATAATAATAATAATAATTATAATATCTATCGCCTCAGAAAATCTCAATAAACTGAATAGATTTGGCTTTTTTCATTTTTTATCTTTTGACGTGCATTGCGAGCAGCTAGACAGTAATGTGGACGAGTGCCAATACCTAAGTCTAACAATAATTATTGTGATGATGCCAAACAGATGCCTAGCGGGCAAACCAGGACTTCTTAAGCTACAGGTCGCGGGTTATGAACATTTTTTTGCGCTTTTGAGCAAAAGGAACAATAGATTTATGCCTGGTCGTCCTAAGGTTTCTTTTATTTTATGAATGGTCTGTCTTTCTCTACAGTTTTTCTTTTTCTTCCTCTTGTTTCGCCTCTCTATCTTTCTAGATCACTCTATCTAACTATTAATCTATCTATCTATCTATCTATCTATCTATCTATCTATCTATCTATCTATCTATCTATCTATCTATCTATCTATCTATCTATCTATCTATCTATCTATCTATCTATCTATCTATCTATCTATCTATCTATCTATCTATCTATCCGTCGATATATCGATATATTCTGCATACCTACAACTCTTTAACTCATTTAAGTAACAGCTGATTCGACCCATGGTGGTAAAAGGGAACTAACAAAATTAAAAGAAATGACTACTCGTTTAGCAAAAAAAAAAAAAAAAAAAAAAAGCAAAATGTCCCTCCACATTCCAACCTTGAATGTAGATCTAGTTCATCGCACTAACACGTGCGATGTGATGGTCTACATAGTCTCATTATTTTTGCAGCAGTGAGTTTGTTTTGTTTACAGTTTGCGTGCTTTATGCCATATTTAATAATAATAATAATAATAATAATAATAATAATAATAATAATAATAATAACAATAACAATAATACATTGGCGCACCGTTTTAGCACTAGTCTTGTGAATACTCATAAGTCTTTTTTTTTAAATCACATTTGCCTAGTATAGAAACGGGAGAACAAGAAAACGAAACAAAGGTAAGACTAAACGCACGTACAGAGCCCCATTTGAAGTACGGCCCGTTCAACAAGGTGAAGGTGGAGTTGGGCTTTTTGACCATCATCTCCGCCGTGATAGTATCCATGTCGTTGACCATGTAGTCTGGTTTGCACTTGTTGGTTTTTTTCAGGCTTATCGTCATTTCTGAATTCACTTGTGGTCCTGGGGTGACAGGGGCTACGGCTGGGCCCGTGCCATTTCCTGCAGCGCCTCCATCTGCATCCGGTGCCGCATCCGGTGCCGCATCCGGTGCCCCAGCATCTGGCGCAGCTGTGGTTGCGCCATACGTGCTGTGGAGGATGCAGCTGAGCACGATCAAAGACACCGCGAGGACGGCGGGCGCGGGGAAGCGGAGGGACTGTTCGAGGCGCCGGACTCCAAGCATGGTTGGTTTTGGTTGATGTTAGCACCTCTCGTCGACTTGAAAATAGATTCTCTGAAGAAAAAAAAATGAAGAACAACGCAAATTTGGGCTGTCACAAAAAATACGGTACACGTCCTCTGAAGAAAAAAATAAGGACAACGCAAATTTGGGCTGTCACAAAAAATACGGTACACGTCCTCTGAAGAAAAAAATAAGGACGACGCAAATTTGGGCTGTCACAAAAAATACACATTCTCTGAAGAAAAAAAAATGAAGAACAACGCAAATTTGGGCTGTCACAAAAAATACGGTACACGTCCTCTGAAGAAAAAAATAAGGACAACGCAAATTTGGGCTGTCACAAAAAATACGGTACACGTCCTCTGAAGAAAAAAATAAGGACAACGCAAATTTGGGCTGTCACAAAAAATACACATCCCCTGAAGAAAAAAATAAGGACAACGCAAATTTGGGCTGTCACAAAAAAAAATACACATCCTTCTGATAGTTTAGCATCGTGAGGTCCGCTCGTGAAACGCATCTGGTTAGATTTATATCCCGCAGTGAATTGAGTTGAGTTGAGTTGGTTTTAACGTCCACCCATTAGCACTATATAGGCGATATTGTGGACGGGTCTCAAGACGGACGTCTGACAATTTAATGTGCTGCCACACACGAGACAGGGCGGGGATCCCATGACTCCTGTCTCAGCCGGTCACATTATACTGACACCGACCCAACCAGTAGGGAACGCAACCGACATGATTCGAACTCGGGACCTTTTGCGTCGGAAGCCCCTGGATCACCGTGCCCCCCTTCTTTGTGGTAAATTCCTCTCATTTACTTTCATGAAATTTTGTCACGACTGGGTTCAGAGTCAAAATCGATTTATTTTGAACCCTTGCCATTTCAAGACATTATGCATCAAATTACTGTTTAAAAAGGTTTGAAGAAAAGATCAAAATTGTTCAAACTTAAGGGAATCTAAAGAGGAAAAATTTGTTTTCAAGATAATCTTGGATCTACATTAGATCTTCAGCTGTTTCTTTCGGTGCAAAAACATTATTTTGGGATTTAAATTCCATTTTCAGGTCTAGATTTAGATCTCTAGATTCTATAAAGGTCCAACAAATGGTTTATTTTTTTAAATTTTTTTTTTGCAATTTATCATTGGATACAAAATTGAATGAAGTTTTTATTAAACATATCACAATCCTTGCTAAATTTAGACACCATGCACACAATAATAATTTCGAGAAAAACAGCAAATTTTTAGTAGAATAATACAATGATAAAACGTGGAATAATTATGGTCATTCTAGAGATCTATAGAAAACTAAATAAAATTCCGTTTGGTAGATTCTAATCTAGATCTAGTCTAGATCTTACAATTTAAAAGGCACCCACTTGAAGATCCAGATCTAAGTCGTGATGTTAAGACTTACTGACTGCCTCAACCTCTATCTAAACTATCTAAATTTGAATAAATTATTCTATGTTTAGTTCATTTTGTATCCAGCCATGATGGTACACGCAATGGAAACGTTGACAAAAGTTACGTCATAATATAAACCCTGTCCATTCATTTGGAGTGCTCTTGGTTATTTTTAATTTCCTTTTTTTCCTTTTAATTTTACCCAATATTTAGCTATAAGAGACGCGCAACATTAATAATAATAACAATAGTAGTAGTGTTTTGTAGTTGTTATCATATGGCTACACCTCCAAGTTAGTTTGTCATCTTCATCCTGAACTGTCTCATATCCTCCATCAAGTTTTGTAAAAGAACAGTGAGTCATACAGTCGGTTGTCTCAGGACTTCCATTATATCGAGTACAAGTGGTTATTTCTTGGTTTGCCATTTATGCTTGAATATTAGATTTTGATCGCAGTCTATTATTTTGTTATGACCAGGGGTATAATGTACAAAAAAGATGTAGCTTACGTCTCGTAACATAATAAAAAAAAGAAGGCTTAAGACGAGAGACCCACAAGAGAATGCTTATGTGGCTCTCAAGAAAGCCATAACTTCCAGACCTATCTTACACTTACCAGACGTCAATAAGACATTTATTTTAAGAGCTGATGCATCTGATGTAGGTCTGGGTGCTACATTGTTACAGGAAGCCGATGGTCGGGGTTACAAATCGGTATAAAAGGCTTGCACATTTGAATGAGTAGTCAGTTGTCAGTCAGTCACAGAGTTTTAGTGAAGCAGTCAGTGAGCCTGAGCACGTTTGTTACCATTATTAGAGAAGTTGAAGTGAAGCTGTCGTGTTACAGTTATGTATTGCTATTGCAGTTGTGGAATTGATCACAGATTGTTATTGCAGTAATGGATTTGATTGCTGTCGAAGTTTCATTGTAACATTTTCACTACCCTAGACGTGTTTATAGTTAATAAAGTTATTATTCAATATTTCTACAAGAAGGAGTTGACTTTATTATTTGTGTTTGAGCCAGTGGATGTTGGATCATTGTCTGAAGCCCCGCTGCAAAATATAATTTTATAACCGATAGCTGGGCTCTACAACAGAGACTGTGTATCACCCTAACAATCCACGTTACACTGGGGGCTCGTCCGGGATATCTCGAATCATCTCCAGATCGGATATAAGCTACTTCATGTTTGTACATTTTACCCCAAGTTTTCTTTTCTGGTTTTCAAAGCCTGTAACAGGTTCTGGTTGGTCTTAAATTAGGTTCCCCCCTGTTAGTCTATTATTTGCCCATTCTTTTCATGTTGCAGTCACATTGATATCCTCAATGGTTTATTTAGAGAAAGGGCTTCTAGATTTGAGTTTTGGGGTAGAATGCATAAACAAAATGTAGCTTAAAGTCTCACCGTAACAATATAAGAATAATGCTTTCAACGAGACGTAAGCTACGTCGTGTTTGTGCATTATGGTGTTTTGGGGTAATGTGAGTGATTTGTTTGAGAGGGATGTCATCTACCATTATCTTTCAGTTTTAGTTTTCTCATTGGCTTCTGCTTTAAGAATAGTTTGGACAAGTGCTGGGAGAATCACCCCTCTCTGTACAACCCCCAATGTGCCTCTTAGGTTAATTGAGACAGCCCGCTACTATATGATATGTAAAACATCGTCTAAGCCACGCATGCCACATACTAGTACTAGGACCATACAATTTCGACCGATGAAAAGATCGAAAGGTCTACAACATCAAACATTTCAAGATTCAATGTTCTTTCCTGGCATGGGTTCAAGCCATTGAGCTAATGGTAGGAAGCCACTGAACAGGGGTAGACTTTAGAGATCCTGTTATTATTCTCAATAGTTCTCTTAATTCTGTTTTTCTCTCCACCTAAGATGGAATTGCCTTGTAGCTGTAGCCTAATGGTCGATATGATTTTTAGAATTTTTCTACAAGGGATGGGCTTAGAAAGCTTTAGTTTTCGTACTCCAATTCAAACCGTATCATAAGAGATCATGTTATTATTCTCATTAATTCTCTTAGTTTTGTGTCAACCAGTTGGTTACGGTTGTGTGGACTTCGAGTCTATGCTGGCGCAGAGTACACAGCGACGCTGTAGCACAGAGCTAGTATAGATGTTCTCAGGACTGATCAATATGCTCACCAGCTTCCTTAAGAGGCTGATGTTGATGTTGAGTTGGTTTAATATCCAACATCAGCACTATATAGGCTATATTGTGGACGGAACCCAAGACTGACGCCTGACAATTTTATGTGCTGCCACACATGAGACAGGGCGGAGATACCATGTCTTTGCCATTTTCTCAAAGTCCTAGTGTGCGATTGAATTTCGAATCGCGCGGCGCATCTATTATTTAACAACAATAGATATCAAATATCCGACCTCTTATGAATTTTCAAATATAACCCAAAATTAGTGCACAAAAAGATAGGACAGTTCACATTTTTGAAGTGTAGGCTGATTGTGTGGGTTGAAAAATACTCTCTAAGTATCACTCTGTCCAATCTATGCTTACAACAATATTAAAGGAATTAAAATCAATTTGATCCTAGGTGTGCAAAACTCTTTTCACTACTTTCAATTCGGTGACTTAACCTTATATTTTTGGACGCCTTGGTTTTACACAATATTATTTTTTTGACATCTAAATATGTTGCTTGTATGTAAGCTATGGCGCATAATAAATTATTGCTATAAACATTGGAGGGAAGACGTTGATGGGCGACGGAGAAAGAATCAATAGTATGTTGAGACCATGAAAACAAGGCCTTTTGATAGATATAGGTTTCAAAGTGGCGCATTTTACATCAACATACTATTTAACAAGACGTGCTTTTTTCACTTGGCTTTTATCTTTTTGGCATGATTAATTTCACTATGTCTTTTATAACTTCTGCTGCAGACGTTGGTTGGTTGGTTGGTGGGTTGAGTTGGTTTAACGTCCAACAGCAGCACTAAATAGGCTATATTGTGGACGCGTCCTAAGACGGACGTCTGACAATTTTATGTGCTGCCACACACGAGACAGAGCGGGGAGACCTGGTAGCTGATTGCAAAAAACCATCATCAAAGATATCTTATCCCCAAAGAAAATATTGCCGTTTCCAACATTATAACTTTTACATCTAGAACTGTAAGGTTCCAACCCATCGATCAGATGATGGGCGTCAACTTATCATCTTGTGATGATTTCTTAAGGTTAATAAACAGGCAAGTCTACTGATGCATTTTTTAACGAAAATCCATACTGAATAATCCTATATGAACAAAACACAAAAATGTGAAGCTTGTTTTATAATATGTCTAAATGCACTGCTGTGTTTTTCCGTTAGTTTTTCTGTCGTTCAATCCCTCGACGTTTTTGTATGTATCTCCCTCTGCATTAATAATGTGTTTTACTTTTTGTCTTTATCTTGCTTTCTCTCTCTCTCTCTATCTCTCTCTCTTTCTTTCTCTCTCCCTCTCTCTCTCACACTTTTTTTTTCTTCTTCTCTCTCCCTCTCTCTCTCAATATCTCTCCATCCCTCTCCCCATCTAGCCATCTCTCTCCTCCCCACAAGACTTTCTTAACAACACGTTTTAAAAAGCAACAAACGTGAAACACACTGTGTATACGAAAATAAAAGCCATTCTCATTTGTTTTATTTACATTGCAATATTGTCCACCATTTAACGATTATTTTAAATACCCATAGCGAAAGTGGACCCTCGGTCGAAATCTTCGTCCCGAAAATCATCGCTTTGCCTTGATCTTGACTCTCTACAGAATCATTCTTGATTTCCCGGTACCTCAGACTACATAGGTCTGTAGAGGCAGAAGTGAAGGATATGGTTGGCTGCATCACCCGAGTCCATCGGAGCCGCTCCAAACCTGGAGTTCTTCGTTTCTCCGGAGTCTTCGTCGTCAAATTTGAAGACTTCCTCGTTTACACTCATGTACCGAACCTATGGGGAGGAATGAACAAATTACCAAAATATGAACTGAGTGATGGTCAGCTGTTATTCCTGCTTTTTTAAACCCTAGCATTTCGAACAGGTTTGTATAGAATGTCTAAAAAAGAAGAAACAACCTCAGTAGAAATATTACAACTACTTTCAGCGTCTTCGTCGTCAAATTTGAAGACTTCCTCGTTTACACTCATGTACCGTACCTATGGGTAAGAAGGTAAAAAATACCAAAAAATCAACTGAGTGATGGTCAGCTGTTAAACTAGCATTTCGAACAGGTTTCGGATTAAATGTCCATAAGACTTCCTCGTTTACACGCATGTACCGTACCTATGGGTAAGAATGAAAAAAGTCTGCCTGTTTGTCTGTCTCTATGCCTCTCTCGTACTTTTTATCCTCTCTTTAGCTATTCTTCTATCTCATTATCTATTTATCTTTCTATCTATCTAATTATTTATTTGTTTACGCCTTTTCCCCCTTTTTAGATAACGTTTTTTTAATATTACTAGAAATATGCTTTAGAGCACTTCTATATCTATCTCTATTCTCCTTTTTCTATCTCTCTTTCTCTTTTCCCCCTCCCTCGATCTCTCTTTCTCTTCCTCTGTCTCACTCTCACTCTTTTTTCCCTCTCTCCCTCTCTCTTTTGTTCACCCTCTTTCGCTCCCTCTCAATCTATATATCTCTCTCTCTATCCCTCTCTGTCTCTCTCTCTCACTCTCTCTCTCACTTCTCTCTCTCTCTCTCTCTCCGAACTTCAACCTAAGAAACTAACACTGCGAACTTGCCCTAGCACCATTACCTTCTGGCATTCCTCTGTATAACGCAGCATGTAGAATGGTCTTGCGATGGGCAGGGATATTTGTGCGCTTGCACTACCGTCATCTCTGATAGGGAAAATAAAATCGTATGCGTGAGCAAAGGATAGAAGTATTAATGATTGATTAATTGCTTAATACATAATG
>RQTK01001018.1:121356-159538 GCA_003991915.1 Elysia chlorotica | reverse complement strand
CCCTCTCTCTCTCTCTCTCTCTCTCTCTCTCTCTCTCTCTCTCTCTAGCTCTATGAGTTTATCGTCTCCAACTCCGAACTTCAACCTAAGAAACTAACACTGCGAACTTGCCCTAGCACCATTACCTTCTGGCATTCCTCTGTATAACGCAGCATGTAGAATGGTCTTGCGATGGGCAGGGATATTTGTGCGCTTGCACTACCGTCATCTCTGATAGGGAAAATAAAATCGTATGCGTGAGAATAATAATAATAATAATTGTATATTGAGTTGAACCCAGTTATTTGTGTTATTCATTCTATACCGGTATGAGACAATCTGCATATCTAGATTCTAGATCGTGCGTTTTATTTAGATATGGAATTTATTAATACAGATTTATTTGCTGTTTCTTTTTAGGTTAAAATCTGGTTCTATCCTTAAAACCAGTCTATGGTGCTGTTAAACCATAGATATAAAAAGAAAAAAGTCAGAGAAGGACATATCTATTTTGTCATTTTTAGTATGCATGTAACTAGGGATCCATTTCAGTATCCACGTAGCTATAATTTTATATTATGTCTTAGAACTACAATGCCGACATTTTTTAGAGATGATATCGAAGAATAAATGAAAAAAAACATTTGAAAAATGATACAAAAAAGGATAAGCAGTAGTAAAACTTTTTTGTAAATCAATTACAAATGCATCTGTGTATAGGCCAAACTTGGAAGCAATGAAATCTGGCAATAATTACTAAATAAGTTGAGTAGTGTGACTTTGAGCAGAAACACCGAAGAAGAAAAAGATGACATAATACCTGCAGCAAAAGTTCACTGTGGTATCCCTGCCATATTTACCAAACGGGACGCGCCCTTTTCTGGTGTTTTGGTTGTAATTATTTTCATCGTCCCAAGTTATGTTTCCAGTTTGAAAGCCTGTGGAAGTTTGAGTGAGATGCTATGTAGCGATAAAAGCTGTAATAGTAGAACGTAGTGGTCTTAAGGCGTGAACAATGTTCTTTTAAAGTGGGAAGAAGATTCCGTTCCTGTGTATCTATCAGTCAATGGTTTTATTCCCACAAAGCGTAATAGTTTTTAGCCATTTTGACTTTAAGTCTTTTTTCTAAGCAAAGTCAAGCACTAAGGTACCGAAAAGTTCGTTCTGCAACGATCGTTGGAGAAACGGTAAGACTAATTGTAGTAGTAGTAGTAGTAGTAGTAGTAGTAGTAGTAGTAGTAGTAGTAGTGTCTTTTCTAGTCATAGTAATAGAATAAGTAGTCTTTTCTAGTCGTAGTAATAGAACAAGTAGTCTTTTCGAGTCATACTTATAGAATAAGTAGTCTTTTCTAGTCATAGTTATAGAATAAGTAGTCTTTTCTACTAATAATTATCAGAAACATAGAAAAATGACCGCAATTTGCTTAAGAATAGGTATGGTCACATGCGATAAAAAAAACAAACAACAGCGAAGAGCTACATAGATAAACGCATCCACGAATTACAATAAAAGTTGAGTTACCTTTAGGACATTTTTTGGAGAACTTGTAAATACAGTAGTTTCCTGCCTCCCAAAGGTAGTCTCCCTTTGAGTCTGTTTCCGTGCAGAAACGGAAGTGGTAACCGTCTTGCTTGAAGGGACCTGTTGTTTATTAGAATTTGCATACTACATCATTCAAAGGTAATAAATCTTAGATCAGTTTATTATATGAATTATTTTATTTATCTTTTTTTTCGTGCAGAAACGGAAGTGGTAACCGTCTTGCTTGAAGGGACCTGTTGTTTATTAGAATTTGCATACTACATCATTCAAAGGTAATAAATCTTAGATCAGTTTATTATATGAATTATTTTATTTATCTTTTTTTTATTGTTATTGTTATTTTTTATTATTATTATCATAATTATTTTTTTTTAAATTATTATTATTTTTAATCACATTTTACTACAATATACAACCAGGGTGCAAAAGACACAAGCATGACTTCGGAGTTTTGGAATTACTTCTGGTATGTTCAGAAAAAGTGCATTTATAGAGATCGAAAGAAAATTTCTTTAATATTACTCCATCATTTCTGGAACCAAGGACAATTTTATTCATTTTAAAATAAAAAAAGAAATTCTTTGGGGAGTAATCGTTCTATGTTAAGGGGAGGGGGGGGGGGGTCTAAGTCAAAATTGTATATCAGCAACTTGTGCCTGATTCACTATGGTTGAGTTGAGTTGAATTGGTTTTAACGTCCAACATCAGCACTATATAGGCTATATTATGGACAGGCCCCAAGACGGACGTCTGACAATTTTATGTGCTGCCACACACGAGACATGGTGGGGGATACCATGACTCCTGTCTCAGTCGGTCACATTATACTGACACCGACCCAACCAGTAGGGAACGCAACAGCCAGGATTCGAACTCGGGACCTTTTTGCGTCGGAAGCCGATGTTCTACCCCTGGACCACCGCGACACCGATTCACTATGGTTGTTTCACATAGGCCTATTATTAATTTAAGACTGGCACCTATCATGGCCGTGTCCCGAGGCCAGTCGTTGGCGTTGCGGAAATCTTCAGTGTCCTGGTAAAAATAGCCTTTCTTGAAATCGGAGAACTCCGGACAGGTGTTCCCAGCCATGAGAAGGGAGAATCTGAGGAGAGATGAAAACGGAAAGGAGGAGGACCTGGTGTGATGTCATGGAATAATAGGACGACTGGGAGGTTTTTGTTTTGTTTGTTTTTTTGTTTTTTTTTTTGGGGGGGGGATGCAGGAAGGGGTCATGGAATGATAAGGAGAATGGGGTGACGTCATGGAATAATAGTGGGATCTGATGTGACGTCATAAAATAATGGGAAGATTGGTATGACTTAATACAATTATGGGAAGAATGGGGAGATGTCATAAATTATTGGGTAGAATAGGGTGATCCCATTGAATAATAGGGGGATCTGTTGTGACGTGATAGAATAATGGGAAGAATGGGGGGACGCCATGGAATTAAAAGGGGATCTGGTGTTACGTCATAGAATAATAGGGGTGGGGGCAGCCCAAGTGGCCATATAACTATTGTGCAATTCCAATGACGTATATTTTATCTGGTATTATCGTATAATTATATAATTCATAAATTACATCATCTCAGTCGACTCTTCTAATCGAGAAATCCCCGGTTCAAAACCACGATTGGGCAAATTAATAAATAATTATTAGTCGGACCCCCCCCCCCCCACACACACACTTTCTGATTGGATCTGTGAAAGTATGAAGTGACCGGATGAGACAGAAGACCTCGTATCTAATTGAGAGCAAATAAAATTGTCTCGCGTTACTTTTAGGACCGGTCCGAAATATAGCATAGTTTCTGAAGCTGGTCGTTGAGAAACCAACAAAAAATCGACTAAACAACCATTTAACCAATTAACCAACCAACCAACAAACCGAATCCCATCCGACTCACTTTCCCTGGGGCCAAGACTCCCGTATCGGTACCGGAGTGGTCGTCTCTGCTTCAGTAGTGGGGAATGCGGTCGGCTGGTCTGTGACCACGTCGGTGACGGTATCCGTAACGTCGGTAGTCGTACCCGTGCTGTTCTTGTTGCCGGTCGGAGGGTCTGGATCAGAATGTACAGTTCATGCTTTGCACTACACTAGGCAATTACAGACGACATTTTATATTCCTATTTCTTTGAATGGGAAAAAAGCTGTCTGCTCAATGGCTCCATCAGAATAGGAAAAAGCTATGACGGGACGCAGTGTCCGTTGCATGTCGTCTTCGTTTGTGCCTTGGGTCCAGGTATCTTAAAGCCTGCATTGATATAGCGATTAGGGATCCCTGTATTTCCTTTCTTAGTTAATCGTTTATGTGAAGGATACATATGAGAAGTATAACGTGTTTCGCAGATCTGCAAACCAACCCAGCTTGCAATTTGTGTCAATTCCCACACGATGTGTGTGTTTTGTGGTTAAAGCACCAACATGTACACAATTAACGAGGACAAGAACAAGGCGAGCGAATTTAGATATTACGCTAAAATAGATGTTTTTCAGAAGCCTCTAAATTGGAGAAATCCAAGATGGTCGCTATTTCAAACGTAAAAAATGACATGATTGTGTATGTAAAGTTCTCAGACAAGTAAGAAAATGTGTAGAAATGCGCTTTTCTGGGGTAAGGTTCGCAGCATTATGCCAACTCAAATGTATAATAATTGTCCTATTTCATTTCCGAAATCCTAGAGATGTACAGTATTTAGGAAATAACATAGAACAGTAAACAATTGAGGGACGGGTGGGTTTGTTTCAATATTGAAACCATAATGATAGGCCTTTTGAAGTATATGAAGAGAGTTTTGTTTCTAATAACATAAAAAACAATATTTATCTGTCAGTGTCACACTTTGATGCCCCTAATTTCCCTAACACGAATAATCATAGTTGTGAGTCAGCGTGTTGAACAGATTTGGAAAGATTTTTGCACACCAAGTGGAAAAGTTTTTGTGTGTGTGTCTAATTTCTCTTAAATTTTAACATAGGTAGGATAAAAAAATACTTAGAGAGTATTTTTCAGCCTACACTAGTCTACACAACAACAATATTGACTGACTATCTTATAACTATGTGTGCGGGATTATTTAGAAGTTGTCTGAAAGATTGAAGTTTAAAGTTAATAAATATTTATTGTTTAGAATTTTAAAAAAAATTTTAAGGACGCGCAGTGCAAATCAAAGGTGTTAGATAAAATAACTCGCTTTGACCCTTATTGCAAGGACCTTTTCCCTGATTGTAGCGATTTTGCCTGTCATTATTTGGAAGCTAAGTTCACAGACCTTATGTCTTGATAGGCCCAGGTCGCTCACCTGTACATTTCACAGCCAGCAGAGCTGTGGGCAGACACACCAGGAGGAAGACGGTAAATAGATGCATGATGACACTGAAAAATAGAAAAGGTTTGAAGACGCAAACTTTCGTTTGATTTTTCTGATTTTCATTATCAGAAGCAGCATTAACGTTATCACCTATATCATTATAACTATTAACATCATGATCATCATCATAATTACCCCCACCAACACCAACACCACCACCACCACCACCACCACCATCACCATAATCATCATCACCAATACCACCACCATCATCATCATCATCATCATCATCATCATCATCATCATCATCATCCTCACAATATCGTCATCATAAATGTCTCTTCATTCGTACAATTCGTCATTAATAATGGTTTCAGCAAATAAATCATACCCTCTCCTCTGTTATAAATCCATTTTTATATCAATTTCTTAAACGTGAAATATAACAACACACTTTATAACGTTCCTAAGTCACTACCATCATTTTGAACATCATGTTGGTGTTCTAATTAAAACTTAGTGTCAGTTACACTTTCAAAATAGCAAAAAAAGGATGTCGGCAATGGGACATGATTAGCGCTAGTTAAACCATTGAATTCGAGAGGAGGTGTATTCACCGTGCAAGTTATCAATAGCAGTCGTTTCTGTATCTATGCATACAGTATCACCAAATAGAATCTTACAAATTAATTATGAGATACATGTATTTCGTTAATTTCTTTATTAATTGATAATCATCGTCAATATTACGAATTTCGTGAAAGCGTTTGACTGTTTTAGGCCTATACTTTGTCTTTTATTTATGTAGTTAAACTTTAAAAGAAAGAAAACACATAGTAAAGTTACTGGTAGTCAGTTATATTTAAGTATTTGTAATAATCTTGTTGTTTTTTGCTTCCTCCTTAAATTTTCTGCTTTAGTTTGAATTTTTCTTACAATATTATTAAATATAATAATCAAGCCTCGATAGTTCATTTTATGACATTCAAATAGAATACTAGATAACTACGAACCAAACTAAAAATAGAAAAAATTGAAAAATTATTATCTAAAATTGGGCCATTACTTCTCAAATATATTTTAAAGATTTTGTACTATTTTCTATTTTGTACTATTAAATTAGTTGTTTTTGGGTTGTTGTTGTTGTTGTTGTTGTTGTTGTTTTTTGGTTTTATTTTTTATTTTATTTTTATGTCGTTTTTTAAACAGATTACCGTTACCTGTGGCTCCGCAGTAAATGTCCAATAGGAAGGGCGAACGTTCTCTAGTGCGAGCCATATCTACCTGCCCGCGCAATTTATATAGATGTGTCGTCTGCTCGGTATTGTCCATCCACCCTAACCCACAGAGCATATCACACACTTTGCGATCCGTGCAAGGATTATGAAAGACCTAATCGCGCTCCTTAATCTTGAGGCTTTCTGGGCGCTGGTTGGCTCCATAAATCTAGGATGGAGCTTTGATTGGACGCCGGTGAAGATTTCCTTACATATCGTCTTTGTTTTCGCTATTTAATTCCGTTCGCAAAACCTCTACTTGCAAACGTGGGCCTAATGGTAAAGGGGTCACATTTATAATTATTTCTGGCGTTACACAATCTCGATTTCCATCCGATCGCTAAAGCATGGAATATGGCGAGGAATGACTTCCGACAAATTTTACGCTAGCTACTCGATTATTTGTATTCGAGTTTGTGAGATTGCGTCTGTTTGTTGTTGTTTTGTATCTAGGGGCATACCATTAATATTATTAACAGTAATAATTATGTAAATGCTCTTTCTATTTCTCTCCTCCTACTCATCATCATCATCATCATCATCATCATCATCATCATCATCATCATCATCATCATCATCATCATCATCATCATCATCATCATCATCATGCAAACATTATAATGAGCTCCTCTCCATAGAGAATAAATTCTATAATTATTGATGCAAAGAGTGCGTTAAAAATGCAGTGAACAAAAAGGAAACACTCCCTCTCTCCGTCTTCAATGCTCAAGCACTTAATTAAATAAGTCCCTCCAAATCAGTAACATGTAACAAAAAATTAATAATACGATGAAATATATACAGTTTTCTTATTACTGTTAAAAATATTCGATTAATTTAGACTCAACTCAACGATCCATCTGTTATGGAGAAACATTGTTCCTCTGTACAAATTGGATAAGCACATTCTCATGTTAATCTGTAGCCCATCTTCTCTTCAGGAAATTACTCTGATCTTGTTGGACGAGTCCCCAAACCTTCAAACCTTGATCATTTCCTAGACATCCGGATGGGGTGTGTGGGGTGGTGGGGGATGGGGAGATGCAGTCTAGATCTAGTTTTGACTAGTATTGATCGGTTATGACTATTAGCTGTGGTTTTTAATAAGGGAATCTCTTTGGGTCAACCCGTGAGTTGAGTACACCTACCCAATGTTGTTGTTGAGTTGGTTTAACGTCCAACATAAGCACTATATAGGCTGTATTGTGGACGGGCCCCAAGACTGACGTCTGACAAATTGCGTCGGAAAGCGATATTCTACCCCAGGGCCACCGCACCCCCACTTACCCAATACAGGACTTTCCGTTGATACCTGTAATGTAGATTTCCACTTAAATTAAGGCGGCCTGTTTGGTTTATTGGTTGATGTCAACGTCAACACTAGGCCTGCATAGGCAATATTGTGGACGGATCCCAAGACTGACGTCTGCCAATTTTATCTGAATGCCACATACGAGACAGAGCGGGGATACCATGGCGTCTGTCTCAGCCGGTCACATTATACTGACACCGACCCAACCAGTAGGGAGCGAAATCTCCAGGGCTCGAACCACAGACATTTTGCGTCCGAAACCGATGTTTGCCCCAGGACCACCGCACCCCTCACGTCGATACGCGTAATGTAGATTTTCACTTAATTTAAGACGGCATGTTTGTTTTGTTGGTTGACGTCAACAACAATCGGCCTATACAGACTATAATATTGTAGACGGGCCCCAAGACCAATGTCTGACAGATGTATGTGCTGCCTCACACAAAACAGTGCCGGCATACCTAGACTCCTGCCCCAGTCGATCACAGTAAAATTGTCAAGGGTGCGTGTTGGCTTAAGTGGTAGAGCGCCCAGATTCTATTCGGGAGTGCCCAGTTCGATCCCTCGATTAGGCAAAAACATTTGTCGGATTTTGTCCCCTACTGATTGGGTCGGTGTCAGAAGAATGTAAATTCCTGTGACAGAAATCCTGGAATCCCCATTGTAGACCAGTGTAGCAGCACATAAAAATGTCAGACGTTAGTTTTGGTACCCATCCATAATATATACTATAAAGTGACGACGTAAGACGCTAAGCAACAAACACTGTGTATCAGACCCGAAAATTTTCAGATGTTAGTTTTGGAACCCTTCCGCGATATCTCCAATATAGCATTTTCAAAGCTCACATAGAATAGAGATAAATTGGACTGACGTATAAGCCTACTGTTTCGGATATTACTTACCCACAGGCGGATATAGAATCACTCCCAGCTGTATTAGATAAATACCTTTCCCGGCGATTGATACTAATAGATAGATATTGTCACATAATTTCCTTTCATACAAATTAATATCTCTCGATTCTCTTGGTTGTATACCACAGCAGATTGGTACATGTAGGGCCGAGTACGTTGTACTTAGGTATACACGCAAAACCAATTAAGGCCAATACAGGCATATCTAAAGATAATTAGAACTTACTAAATTTAATAACAGATTAATATAATGCAGAAAGCTCGCGGTTGGATGGGTTGGGGGTGGGGGGTTGGCGAACCTGTGCAAGAGATAGACCTTTGGTCATCCAACCGGAAGGTTTGTAGAGCAAAACCTGTCTCAATATACACTCGGTTCGTAGGAACGTTCCTGTTTTGTAACCCATAATTGGATAAAATTTGCTTGTCCAATTTTGTCCCGTACTGGTTGAGTTTCTGCCAGGATAATTTCACCGGCTGAGACAGGAGTCCAGGTATCTCTACGCTGTCTCTGTGCGGCTGCATGTAAAATTTGTTAGCTGGTAGTCTTGGGTCCCGTGCACAATAATTTATACTCTATAACGTGCTGACGTTTGAAGCCAAGCAACAAGAAGCAAGCAAACATCAGTGAGCACCACAGGACTGAAACTTCATATTCTGAGGGTAGTGCTTGTATGATAATAGTCTTGGGGCTCGTCCACAATATAGCACATATATAGTGCTGATTTTGGACGTTAAATCAATTCAACAACTCCCTACAAAGCTGTGCTACGCCATATCTTGTTAGTCAACACAAGTTTATTAAGTCATTAGAGAACGCAAGCTTTTTCCTTACCTATTTATATACGGTTCCATACACTGTTGACTTTCTTTTGTTAGAAAGGCAAAGTGGAGATACCATGAGTCTGGCTCAGCCGATAACAGTATACTGATAGAGCGGGGTTTGAACCACGGTCTCCTGCCTCGGAAGCCGATGCTTCACCCCTGGGTTACCGCGCGCTCTGCTCAGTGATATGATGTGTGTGTGGTATATAATTTTATATATTGACAGGCACGCGCGTAGCTATATGACGGAGGGTCAGAGCTGAAACCCTTCACACCCTGATTGTTTGTTGCTTTTTTTTTTTTTTGTTATCTCCCATTATACTGCGTTATTTCCCTTTGAATACATAAGGGGCATAAGCATTTTAATGTGCAGGCTTTCTCTTTCTATTTTTAAAAAAAAATCTTCCTTGACTCGTTTTCCCATATTTATTCATATGCTCATATGACCCATTTGGCGTGGTGGTTATGACTGAAATGTATTCATCTCTCTATTTCTTTTCCACTATCTCGTTAAACCAACCCAACCCAACTCTCATCTGCCTTTTTTTTTTTATCCCTTAGGTGCTCTCTCTCTCTCTCTCTCTCTCTCTCTCTCTCTGTCTTGATATAAACCTTTCTCCTCTCTATTCCATAAAGACACAATGGTAAGCAGCGTTCATAGAGCATCATACTAATTTATTCGTTGAATGTGAACGTTAATCAGCCAGAATAATAATCAGTAACATAATCTTTCGACATTAGAAGAAAATTATCACCCTTCATTTCATTTACAAACACATGAAAAATGTCCAAAGCCCACACGAAACTGAGAGAAAAATGGAAATAGTACCAATGCTGTCCATGCATAAACATGTAGTGTGTACTGTGTTGAGATGGTTCATCAAATCTTTCATCTGCCATACATTTTTTAAAATTTTATTATTAGTCATATGAGATAAGAATTGAAATAGAATATTACTACAGTGGAATCCAGTTACGCAAAATCTCTTCAGGGCTGTTCCAAAGTTGTTTTTATTTCATATCAATTTAATTGTAAAGTAAAGAAACAGGGCTTTGGTGCCTCGATAATAGTTTATATAAAGCCAAAGTTTATTATGAAAAGGGTGTATCTAATGCCGATTCCATTGTACTAGGATTTTAGTCCCATTTATATCCATACATATTTACATTTATAATATAACTTGTTAAAGTAAACACTGCCTAAGTCAATCTCCAGGATACATATCTCAGTAAATGACTTATGAAAAAATGTATTTATCTATTTAAATATTTTTTTAATAAGGAGGTCTATACAGGCGTAGTTTTACACTAATTTCAGTCAAATGCTTTTATTTTAAAGTGAACCATATACAAGAAAGTAGACTCAATGTAGAAAAACTTGCACATGAAAAATTATCTCAGACTTAAATTATAAGTAGTAGGATACAGAAAAAAACATCCACTGAACACTGAACATCACCTGAAAACAGAAATTCTTTTTCTGAATCCACTGTGACATCTTATGACCAATCCATGTAAGTCAAACTTCACATTCTTAAGTGAACCATGCTTTTGTCTTTGACCATGTAGAATTTCCACTAAGACAATCCACGTTCTAGATATTCGCCGTGGTATCTTTTCCATTCACCTAAATCTAAACTTCCACAATAAATCATGCTATAATCTCAAACCAACTAAGATGTACATTAAGTCTATGAAATCTACCATGATATCTTTTCTATCCATCTAAATCTGATAATTCCATTAGGTCTTCATAACTCTCTTTTGCGAAATCCACAGGGGTATCTTCTCTTCCCTTCTAAACTCTCTACCAAGTTCGAAAAATCTATTTTCTCAATATCCACCTTGGTATCTTTTCTATCAATCTAACTCTAAACTTTCCAAAACAAGTCTGCAATATTAGTGTAAAATCCACTTTCTCAAAAACTATCATAGTAGCTTTTCTATTCCTCTAAGCATTCCACCAAATCTGAAAAATCCACTTTCTCAATATCCACCGCAATATATTTTCTATCCATCTAAACTTTCCACCAAATCTGAAAAATCCACTTTCTCAATATCCACTGTGATATATTTTCTATGCATCTAAACTTTCCACCAAATCTGAAAAATCCATTCTCTATATCCACCGTGATATATTTTCTATCCATCTAAACTTTCCACCAAATCTGAAAAATCCACTTTCTCAATACCACCTTGGTATCTTTTCTATCCATCTAAACTCTCCACCAAATCTGAAAAATCACTTTTTCAGTACTGTATCCACCTTGGTATCTTTTCCATCAGTCTAAACTTTCTGAAATATCCACTATATCCACTGTGATTTCTATCCATCTAAACTTTCCACCAAATCTGAAAAATCCACTTTCTCAATATCCACTGTGGTTTCCGCATCCATAGCCTGAGTCTGGTGCCAGTGGCGCCCCCTGCCGCGATGCTGGAACGCCCTCTGAGACCCTCGGCCGAAACAGATCGTTGCTGGCATCCTATGTTAAGGGAAAGAATTGAAAGAAAAAAAAAAACAATGAAAATATTGCGCAAGAAAATAAAATTGTCTAGTTTACAGAAAATTATTAACTTTATAAAACTCATTGGTATCGTCACATCATACGTCTTAAATAGATTTTCTTGTTGACAAATTACAAGAGTGAAGACAAACAATTGACACTTTTTTTTTTTAGTGTACCCCTTAGATATAGAGCTGGGATACTGACAATTCTGATTTTCAGCCAGGCACAATGCACTGTTTTATTGATTTATTTGAATATGGCACAAATAGCTGATATAAGTTTTGAGCTAGGGTCCTCTAAACATAGAAAAACTGCTCTATTATTTATTACTAATAGTATTAACTTTTTTTACTTTCAAATAATAAGAAATGTAAGATAAAGTAAGTTAGAGATTAGACAAGAAATTTTTTTTATCATCCATCCAAGAAAAATTGTCACTGGTTCTAGAAATGATGGCTCCTAATTTTCAATATCTTAAAGTGCATTTTATGCTTCTTAACTCACTATTAACTCTTTGTCTCTGGAATTTTTTTCCGTGGCTGGACTTAATTTCCGGATGTGGCAAAAAAAATTGCCATATCTTTGGTTCCAGTTGAGACAGAAGCATAATTTGTGTACCACTGGTAATGAAATTGAATAAACTATCTCATACACACATGTCAATGCTTGTTGTATGACTTTACTTTAATTTTATTCGTCACATAGTAACACTGACTCTTTCTGCCACTGTCAGCGGCCACTCTGAGACAAAAAGTTAATAACCCAAAAATTAAAAAAATCAACTTCTGTCTGTTTCACCCAGGTTATATTTAATATATGACCCAAAATCTAAAAAATTTTGACTTGTGCCTGTTTCACCCTGGTTTGCGTGTAATATTTGGTGATCCAGACTCACCTCCCACCTCGCCCCCTGGACCGTTGGGCTGGCTTTTTGCCTCTGTTGCTATGGCGACCTTTATCCTGTGAAGACCCGGAATCCTTAGTGGATACATCGGCACTGAGATCCTCCACATCCATGGCAGCCGGTGAGGTAGGCACTGGCTCAGATGGTGAATTGGCTGAGATCGGTACTGTGTTTAACTCTGAAGATGATGGCAATGTCAATGTTGCATCAGGCAATGTTGACTCCGAGCTGTCCATGGAGCTGCTACTGTTTCTATTTCTGTTTGCGTTCGCACCAGCTTTCTTTTTTGAGGACTTTGGCTTTGGAGATCTAAAAAAAAAAGTATAAAAGACAAAAATATATTTAATGATAATCAGATACGAAGTATATGTTCCATTTTAAGCTTCTGTAATTTTGATCTATGAGTTTAACTAGATAAATCAAGGAGAGGTTAAAAAATTTAAACTGAAGATGGACAGAAGGTAGGAACTGAAAGAGACACATCTTTGCAAATCAAGAAGAAAAAAACAACAAAGGCAATACAATAGGGCATTTTGGCGATACCTTAGGCTACAAATGTGTGTTTGAATAAAAGTCTTTTTGGAGTTAAAATATTTTTATAAAGTACAGTGTTAATAGCTTGAAATACACTTAAAGTAAACATACCAGTATCTTTTTGTCAGATGTTTTTACAATGATAATTTGGTATAAAAGGATCCTGTTTAATTATTCCCATAAAAATTATTTTATCAGTATAAATATTATTATTTTTTAAAATTTTAACAGAAAAGATTCTTGGGTTGGCGTGGGTATCTTTCTATATCTAGTTCTAACTTAGTTTTTTGATATGGAGTTTTGTCTTTGCTGGTGTCTATAGTTGAAGGTCCAACACCACCTAACTGTTAATTTGTTGCTTTTGTTTTAATATTGGCTACATATTTTGCAGTATTACAGTGCGATATTGGGTTGTTTTTTTTTTCCTTTTATTTCGATAGGCAATCCTATCTTTACACAATGAACATTGTTCTGTTCATTGTTTTTTTTCTTATAAATACACTGGCCCAGTTTGTACTTCACAGGTCCTATTTTTATCTAAAACCCTCTCTAAAAGTTCTTCTGTCCATTTCGTCGTCCATTTATTTTTCATCTTCGCATCAATAGACTTGTCTGTGCATTTATCGCCTTCTTTCAAGAACCGCATTTTGAGAGAGCCCTCAAGTTTTCGTATTGTAAGTCACTTTGTTGGATTCAAAATGGCGGATTGTAAACATCCGATCTTCTGTGGTTGAAAACGAAAAAAGCACTCCGAAAATGACTCCGTCGACGTAAAAAGAATGCGGAGGTCGTGAAAAAAAAAAATTTTTTTCCGCGGCCGGCGTTTCTTACAATTTTTATTTTTAATTTTTTTTCCGCAGAAAAAATTTTTTTCCGCGGAATAAGGAAAAGTGCGGATTTCCGCATAAATGCGGAAAAAAGGAAGGTCTGATTAATTTCTTAATTTTTCTAGCATTCATACTTTGTTGTGGGAACAAAGGCAATACAAGAATGATTAAAAGGGAATGTCTCCATTTATTTATACATGAACACTTTTCAAAGACCATGTAGAAATCCTAATAAAAGAACAATTATAACCTATACTATAAGTGCATGAAAAAATAGCAGAACAGGCAAACTTTGTTAAGAACAAAAAATCAATAACGAAAATCAAAGTACACATAACTATGTGTTTAGTTCAAGTACAAATAATTTGGATGAGGAAAATACAAAATTCACAGTATACCTACCAAGTTTTAGAAAGCAGTTGCTGCAGCCCTATGTTCCATAGGGAATCAAGAGACTTAAATTCATCTAAACACTTACTTGTGGTTGATGGGCCCGTGAAAGGAGAACGGTGCCGGGAACTTGTGCACTGTGACCAGGTGGTCCTTGCGGAGCTCGGCTGTCCTGAACTTCAGCGCACAGCTCTCAACCAGACATCGGTACTGGAGACACAAAACAACAGAAATTTTAGAATCTTTGACTTCCACACTTATGTCAGGCAACCAGGGTGAATCAGGCACAAGTCGCTGGTATGGGTTTTGATCTAGAGCCCTCTAAACATAGAAAAAGTACTGTTTGTTGACCTTTTCAATTTTTTAAATGAATATAAATATCTCCAGATCTAGATAGGCGACTGTTTCTCCACAACTTGCTATTTCTAAACCCACTGTCACAAAAATCGCTACAGCTACTGTGCCTTTTGCTATTGTCACTTTTGCTTCTTCTAATGATTCTACCAGAACTCTTTCTATATGACCCATTAAATCTTTATGTCCCAGTAAAGTTAAGTGAACAAATTGCAAGACATGAATAAAATATTCAAGTACTTAAAATACAACTCAAAATTTTTCAAAACAATACTACTAAACACATACAGTTTGGGGCTTAAGCAGTCATTAAACTAAAACAAAGTTATTGAATGAAAAGGAAAAAAAAAAATCAAATTTATAAATTCAAAATTAAAGCATAACTTAAGGTAAAGAAAAAAAAGGAATTTTTAAAAATTATTTTTCCATTCAAATATTTCCATATAACTTTTTTATTCCATTGACTCCGGTTTTACAAAATATGTCAGCTCACACAAGGGTACTTGTTGCCACCTATATCTTCAAGAAGAGTTCCAGAGGCAAAATAGTGGGATTGGTGTTACTGCCTTCTTAAACTCTTTCCAGTTAAAACAATATGCCTCTAAAGCTATGACTAGTATTAGTGTGATGCTTTTGACTTACCATATCGATCTTGGGGCTTAGCACCTGGAAGTAGGAGTCGTGGTTCTCTTCTAGATGGATGTCCAGCAGGAAATTGGACACAAACACTCGACGACAGACGTGGCACACAAAGTTGTGGCTTGTGTGGTAGTGCGACTCGTGGCTGTAACATAAAAAAGTAATAGAAAGTACAGTGGAGTCCGTTTATTATACACTTTTTTTTTTTTTTTAATAATCTACATATAGAAATATGTACAAGAGCATTTTTTTTCCCCATTTTTACTCAATTTGGTACAGTACAACTCGATTTCAACAAACTAGGACTAAAAGAACACCCTACATTCAACAAACAGATGAAAGTCCTGGATTTTCTCTTGTCTTTGTCTTGAGTAAGCCATCTTTGATCCAAAGAACTAATCGTATACCCATCCTTGGATCCAATGAACTAGAGATGTTAAGCTTAATAATTGCATAACAGACACATGATACCACCACTAATCTGTCAGCTCGTCTCTAAAGAATAACAATGCTACAACGAGCCATGACTGACATCAAGCAGTGTGGTTTATAAAAAGGGAGAAAAAGTGGGTAAATTGAATGAAGGAATGAAAAATGGGTTGGAAAGAAGGTGGGTTGGGGGAAGGACGTGCAGCAAATGGTCGACCGTCAAGCATGATAATAGATCAAAGAGATAAAGCTGTTAGTTTGAAACATGGTATGTCTGTGTGTGTGTGTGTTTCTAAGGTGGTTGTCTGTGAGGCAAAGGGACAGTTGTAGGTAGAGGAACGGGGAGTGTCATTGTCTCAACACCATGTAATATTAGAGGGTGGTACTAGATTAGCAGCACTGAACCACGCATGGCTTCAACAAACCTTGCATTCAACGAACTATTAAAATTAAAAGAGCGAGTCCGTTGAGTCCGAGCTCTTTACAGTCTCTCTTTCATATAAACTTTGGATATGATAAACTTTACGTTTGTCCCCAAGAGATTCACCTTAAGCGTCATTCGTTTTTGCTTTTTTTACCACACATAGGCTGGAGAAACGTGTATGATTGTATACCTTATCCACTTGCAATGGATTTACATGACAATCACATTTATATTGTAAATGTTTTACCTTGCAAGGGATGTGAACTGGGCACTGCAGCCTTGAACCCCACAGACAAAACTGTTGAAAAAAAAAAAATATTAGTTTTTGAAAAAAAAATCCAGAAAAAAATAGATTAAGTAAGAAAAATTGTTTTGAAAATAAATTCAATTCCTTTTTTTTTTTTGGTAAAAGGAAAATAAAATTGATCAAAATACATGTAACATTGCATTGCCTAGAAGTTAAAACTGTATGATGTTCAAGTCATGTAACATTGGCTCTGAAACCTGCCCTAAATAGTAACAATAAAGAGAAAGCTTTTTTATGTCAAAATATAAAATAACACTACAAGATAAAGCTTTATACAAAAATTCAAAATTGGATTTTAAATCTTAAAAAAAATCTTACAACATAGACCCTTGTCTATTTTCTTAAAAAGATAATAATTAATATTTTGATTTGATTTGCTGCTCTCCACAACATGAATATTAAAATCTTCAATTGACTGGGGATCAAATACATATAGAAACCTGCAAATCGACTTGAGAAGAATCAACTTATGCATTTTTTTTTGGGATTAAACTGTTAATAACCATTTTAAAAAAGTATTTAAAAAAACAAAAACAAAAACAAACAAAAAAATGTACCACACAAACCTTTCAATTGTATTTTCCTTTTCACTTTCCAACTTGCTTTGCCCTCTCTCTCCAATTTCACTGTCTGACCCCGAGTCTAAATCGCTGTCCACCTTTTTAGCACCTTCATCAAGAGCAGTCTGCTTATTGACAAATCCTAAATCTGAATTATCGCCATCGCACCTCAGGTCTTTGACCAGGACTCTGGGTTGCCAACCTTCGACTTTCAGTCTCGCCACCATCTTTTCATCCCTGGGATCACAGTGACACTCGACGCCACTCTGCCGCATCTTCGCAGCTGCATCTCTGAGTCCCAGGTAATAGGATAGAAGTTCCTCGTCTCCACCGAAAAGTTCCAGCCTGTCGGATTCCGTAAGCTTAGGAATTTCTGCTAACGGTGGGGTCGGTTTGAAAATGTTAGGTTCTTCGAGACAACTTTCTTGTGTTTCCATAGTGGTGGTTTCCAATCTTGAGGCCTACTTAATTTAAATTTATGATCAACTTATGATCAAAGAGAGATTACATATAACTAGTAAAGAATTACAAATTAAAAGTGGTCTTTATTTCCAAAATATTACTTGAACATGTGTGCTGTACTGTAAGTAACAAGAACCAATATTTCCAACAAATCTGTAAAAGAGAAAAAAATATTTCTATGAATTGATAAACACTCTTCTCCAAGACTAATATAAATAAACCTGCAGTAGTTAACAGATTAAAGGACTAATAAATTTATTGTAAAAAATAATGATAACTTTAAGTTTGACAGCTATATAAATTTCCATAAAGATCTTATAATTTTTATTTTTCATAGAATTTGATACAAGATAAAAAAAAAATATAAAAAATATGACGCTCATTTTGTTTCCTATATATATATAAAATGTGTCATGCTTATATTACTAACTATGACTATCACAAATAGACATTATAAGAGTGGTAAGAAGAAATTACTGAAACATTTCCTTTAAAAAAAATTAAATCCTTATAAATAAATAAGAAGTAAAACTTCTTCCCATTCAAGTTAATTGGCCTTAGCCGAATACCACCATAGTAGATTTTACCTCCTTATTTTTCAGCAATGGAAAATGACATTTGATCAAGAAGTTCATCAATTCTGTCTTGTAGTATTTCAACTATATCAGCAGTAATGAAGAGATGAGTGTCATCCAAATCCTGCAATAAAGGCAAAAGCAGCAACGGGTCAAAGAATTATAAATTCATTTTTAAGAATAAGAGCTAGGTAGATATTTCTCAGTTTAAAATTCAAGTTGATGTGGGCCTTGGCTTTAGAATCAAAACTCACTGGCCTATCCAAGACAGCATTGTGGGCGCGAATTATAAAATGGTTTAGTTTTTATAATTTTAATTTGCTTCCTGAGCTTAACAGTTAAATTTTCTCTTTTTTCTTTTCTTTCAAATAATGGTAGTATTCCGCCCCTTGGGCAAAAGCAGCAATTTGTAAAGCACTCTAACTCTAAGAGGTCGAGTTTCAAACCATTCCTGTGGAGGGATAAAGTAAAGGTATGTGTTGAGTGGGCGGGAGAGAAATCAAAATTTGTTGCATGAATAGTAACATTTCACACACTACTTGAGCAGTGATTGGATACCCACTCACACATGACTTTTACTTTATAATGGAAAAAATAGCTACACAAGACAGAGCGCAGACCTTGCATTTTAGGTCCATTGTTAATCTGCCATGCAATAGGATCCCCCTAAGATTGAGAGATCTAGATCTAGTAGTAGTAGTAGTAGTAGTAGTAGTAGTAGTAGTAGTAGTAGTAGTAGTAGTAGTAGTAGTAGTAGTAGATTTTCAAACCCTGATAACTATAATGATATTTTTAATTTATTAAACCAAGAGTTTTACTTTTTAAACTCAAGTTCACTTTTCTTTTTTACTAAAACCAGCTTTGAATATATAAAAAAAAAAGTGATGACAGAGAAAAGATTTTTTTTTTTCATCTTTCGCACATCCTTCACGCTCTGTGAGCCAGTACCTGGAGCACAAACTTTCTTCCGAACTCGTTTTTGTTGTCCAGATACAATAGAAACTGTTTCATAGCAGGATCGCATTCTACTAAAACGCCTTTCGTTACATTCACCATAATCAATCAGTTCAGGTTAGATCTATGTATATCTATAGTGAGAATAAATCTTGACTCTAAAAAGTTACGCTTCGTATGTGAAAGGAACACTGCCCACACTGGAAGTAAAAATCGAAAGTAGGCAATATTGTCTCTCTAATCGTTTCCAAAGGATATGCTAAATTCCTACATAGTACGTGTACTGCTTTGGCTGTGTCTGAGGTTGTTCGTGCTAGAGTAAGCACGAGCTCTTTGCTGTTGTACTTAGAATTTAGTTAATCTCAACCACCCTCTCTCTCTATTTCTCTCCCTCTCTCTTTCTCTCTCCCTTTCTCTCTCTCTTACTCTCTCTCTCTCTCTGAACAATTTTTTACGTTCTGAGTCAGTTAGTTATTGTGTTTTTTTGTTTTTGTTTTGGTTTTTTCTCTCGACCTTTTCCGAGGCCTAGACTAGACCTATGACACAGCCTTAGCCCCAGCTGACCAATTTAAAAATACACCAATGCTGGAGCGATGACTTCAACAACCTTTGTCTGGCCACAGCCCCACCCCAGCCACCAGCCGGTGTAACACGCCACTTTGACTCACCCATCAACGCAACTCAGAGCCCATCGGGTGGCTGCCAAACAGTCTCAATAGTCTGTGATCGCAAAAAGAAACGACACAACTCATTTTAGAATGAGACCAAAATGAACGCTAGAAAGCACCTTAAGCAGGAACAAGCAGAATAATTTCTGTAACAAATGCAAGCTCTAAGTCTAAAATAAGATCTAGATTATACATCTCTGAATATGATTGGTGGATGAGGATAAAGACTAGTGTCCCGATTCCGAACACAAGTACCCCCCCCCCCCCCCCCCTTGTTTGATGAAATATTATAATTATTAATTTATAGAACGAATTGATCAAAGTACGAATTTCCCAATTTTGAAGAAAAATACACGGAGCAGCACATATCCATCTCCAAATACAGCTTTGGTTCATATTGTCAACTGGAAGTCTTTATTTTTTCCAACATAAGTTAATTAAAAACGAAAATAAAAATTACTCAGAAATTATCCAAATATTGAAAGAACGATAGGACGTGAGCGTGTGGAACACATAGAGCTCAAAGTGAACACACTTTGTGGAATGCGCCATTTTCTTCTTTTAGTCTGCGGCCCAATCCCTTGAGTAGATTTTTTCTCGTCCTATGTTTTCTCATTCTTCTTTCTCAATCTCATCTTTTAGTTTCACTTTTCTCTTTTAGAGTCTATAATGTTGGCGCTGGTAAGGTAATGAATCTCCCACGCCGTTGTCCCTTTGTTGTGTTTCTAGGCTCTGGGGTTGGTGTGCTGTATAAATATGTTGGACACTGCAAAATTCCCGTCTCTATCTGACGGGGTACCATTGCTATTGTTACTATTTATAATTTTCAGCTGGATCGGGTAATCGACGCAAAAAATTAATACCAGTCTGCGTGGGCCATTGCTGGAGAAATCACATTATGGCTGCCAACAAGATTAATAAATGAAACCCCTCATCATATGTGCGGAGCGTTGGCACTAGCGGGCTCTGTGCTGCGCTTGGTTCAGAAAAATGGGCATCAAGAAATTCTAATCTGGTTTTATCTGGCCATGGTGCTTTGACCCTTAATCACTGTGCAAAATTGTGTTAGACGTGATAATTGTTTTAAATGAAGACGGCGGAAAATTTGAAAACGACACAATCAGCTGACAATATGAACTAAAACTGTATTAAGAGATGGGCTTGTACAGTACTGCTCCGTTGATTCTTATACAAAATTTGGAATATCATACTTTGTTCAACTAGTTATATAAATTAGTTATAAGATTTAATCAAAGGAGAAGAGGTTGCTTGTGTGTCGAATCAGGGCCGGTTCAGAACTGGGGACTCAACCCTCCTCCGCTAATTATAGTGAGAGATCTATAATCTAGATCTAATTCTTGTGTACGCTCACTCACCTGCCCTATACGGAAAGTAACGCTAAAAGACACAAAGACCAAAAACATTAATAATCTTTTTTTTTTCCAATCGGTGTAAACGCCGCTCTAGCCCATCGGCCAGCGCAACACATAGTCCATCTGGAGGCCGCCAAATAGATCTATAATTATGCGTAAAAACGACTGTTTTTCATAGAAGATTTTCACAGTGGTTTTATGGTAAAGTGCCAAAATTACGAATAAAAATAATCTATGGCACTGGGTTGTTGTTTTTTTTTAATGAGGCAGTAGTAGGCTATCTTGTTACATAATGAAAACATTTTTAAAGTTCATCCTTCATTATAATCATTTTACATTTTGCTGTAAAAAATATTCATAAATGTGCACTGGCCCTAATTTTTGCAACCCTTTAGCGATTTTGCGTCACTTATCAGTAGCAGCACATAGCAACTGTGCTATTTACAAAATTAAGATGGATATTGATTTCTGTCACATTTTCACATGGATTTGTTCGTTTCTGTTTGCGACTACTATAGGTTTAGACCAAGAACCACCCGCCACGAAATTTTGTAAATAGCACAGTTGCTATGTGCTGCTACTGATAAGTGACGCAAAATCGCTAAAGGGTTGCAAAAATTAGGGCCTATGCACATGTTTGAATTTTTTTTTCTACAGCAAATGTAAAATAATTATAATGAAGGATGGCCTTGAAAAATGTTTTCATTATGTAAGAAGTGACTACTGCCTCATTAAAAAAAAACAACAACCCAGTGCCATAGATTATTTTTATTCGTAATTTTGGCACTTTACCATATAACCACTGTGAAGATACTCTATAAAAAACAGAGTCGTTTTCACGTAGATAGAGTCTATTTGGCGGACTCCAGATGGACTTTGTATTGCGCTAACCGACGTGCCAGAGTGGCGTTACACCGGTTGGAAAAAAAAAAGATTATATTTTTCTTTGTGTCTTTTAGCGTTACTTTCCGTATAGGGCAGTTGAATGAGCGTACACACTTCTGTTTTGTGAATGATGTCCCCTGTTTTTTGCGCTTTGTGTAACTTTGGTCACAAGAGCAGAGTTTTTCACATTTCACTCTATCTTCAAGCTTTCAATTCATTTCATTTCAAGTTGTTAACGGATAATAGACCTAAGAATCTACAGAATTGTTATCGAATGGCAATTAGAAGATATCTCGAGTGACATCAAATTTGAAAATCGTAATGGGAATCAAGATTTAAATCTAGATCTAGATCTAGATCTTTTATTTTCATTGCTTGATTAAAAAAACAAACAACAACACACACACAGATTGGTTTCACTCAGGGATATATTGAACCTAGAGGTTCATGATACTTCGTAAGTCTCAAAAGCTACAGTAGAAGGCGGACTTTAATATAATCTAGGACCTAATCTAGAACCAACCTTCTAACAGCCCAGTGAACATTTGAAGCTTCACTTTAGCGCTTGCTATCAAAATGGTCAGTCTTGGAAACAGCAGAAACTCGAGGGTAAGTCTGATTCAATTTTATGAAAATTAAGCACTTTTTTTACAAGTACCAAATCTTCTAAGAAATACCGAAGAATTTGTCTTTTTAAACACGCTCAGAGGACAAACAATCCTTGCTCAGGCTAACTATTGAAGAGTTATAAATTATGTCTGGAATTTTTTTTGCATTTTAAAGCATCCCAATTTTACAATGACTTTCTGCAGAAAAATGTATGTACTGTATGCATGATTCCCAAACACCTTTCCGGATTTTGCAATAATTCCTGGTTCAATATTTTCTTATTTCTCAGGTCTCACTGTATCTATTTTTAGGGTTGTTATCCTAAAACTTAGTCTTACAAGTATGGATAGATCTATTCTGCTTTAATCATGAAAACTTTTTATTTTCACATCAGGGTTACTTTGGTTTTGGTGAAGATCACCCAACAATCAACTCAAACGATGATGAACTGATTGTGGATCATATAGACCTGATCTCTGATCATGAGATGAAACATCAACCTATTGGGACAACCTGGGCCATACTCTTCATGAAGCTTCTCTATGTGGGTTTGATTTCTTTGTCATTTTTATCTCCTAAACAATATTTGAATCCCTGTATTAAAACTTTGGTACCTTACTGTGGGATTCCTTCTCAATCAATTTATGGGTAGATTATGCAACCATATTCATCCTGGGTGTTAGGGCTGTGCATCATTTTTTGTTACATAAAAATGATACATTAATACAAAGAATAGAACTTAATGGATGGATGGATGGATTCATATTGAATATATATAAAAATATATCAATAAAAAAAACAAAAAAACTTGTGAAGCCATCCCACTAGTGGTCTACTGGCCATGTATATCTGTCATTCAATCAATGACAAGTGGATTTATAAGCATCTTTTTACAATTATCTATATTAAATATTTATTATTTTCTCCTCAGATTGGTCTCGGTGTGTCAGCTTATATAGTGCCGGAGTTATGCAGCTTGCAAGTGTGTGGCCAAGACTCCATATCTCTGACGCTCTACATTCACGGAGGAATGTGGTTCGTTCTGTTCATCGTCGACAGATTCCTCGCCCTCAAGCATCGAGAGAGCCGTCTGAATGGCTACTTGGATTTTTACAGGAGGACTCAAAAAATACGGTCCATCCCGTTTCATATTAATTCTTGTGGTAATAATTTTGAACGCCAAACTCTTCTATTGATCATTAGAATCTCCTTGCATTGTAGGCGTGAACTAAATTTTTGACCAGATTCCACATTATGTGCATTTGTTTCACAGAAATAGTTATTTTATAAATGATCATTATGTGCATTTGTTTCACAGAAATAGTTATTTTACAAAAAAGATATATAAATGAAAAATCATACAGAGACGATCTTGCAGAACAACACTAAAACTATTTGTTTAAAAAAAAAGATAATATTTAGCAATATTTCATTATGCATGGCATGCCACAGAAACAAGTTTTTGAGATAAAAATGTCGTTAGTTTTCTCATACCTGTTACCTTTTCATCAATGTCACTGACTGTAGCTAACAGTGGCAACCTTCTGTTGTCAATGCTGTATCTTTCATTTCAATAATTACTGTACAAATACACTTAAAAGAAGATTTCTCTCATGAAATAAATTAAAAGTAAAAATTATATAAAATAAAATCTGCAAGAATGAAGCAAACCAGTTAATAATATTAAGTAAGTTGCATTTGAGCAGAAATATAAAAGTAAGTGTGAAGGCTGTCTTAAGGCTAACCATTTTCCTGGAATTTGAGATATCTGATACCTCTTCTTATTCTCGTCCTTCCAGCCAACGCCATAATGGTGATCCTGACCAAACTTCTGGATAACCTGTGTGGAGAACCGGATAAGAAGTGTCATGTGCTCGGCAAAATCCGCTACATCCAGATCTTGGTTGCCTTGGAATGCCTGTTGGCGCTCATTGTTTTGTGCGTCTATTTTGGTAAGAGTGATTGTTTTTTTTTAGTTATCATAGAGTTTTCTACCATGCAGTCCACTTAAAATAAACCTGTCTAAAGGAAATTTTTGCCTAAACTTTTCAGGACAATGCATGTAAATCACAGCTATTCGCCATGGACCACCATTTTAACATGAATTGTTGTAAATTAGAGGATATCAGTAAAAATGTTAATGGAACCTTTTAGAAAGTCCTATTTTGTTTTTCAAGGCTTTTTTTTTTAATTAGCCATTAAGTTTGAGTCCACTATTCTTGACCCTTAATTTATTAGAGAGCCAAGGGTTTTGGTGACAAGTGCCTTGAGAAAAGTCATAACTACCTATTTGTTTTAAATGTAAATAATGGATATGATTGAGAATGGTGTGTAAAGAATGTTTTCCAAAGTCCACCAATCCAAAGCAAGAAAGTTGGTAAAATGCTCCTTTTGATGTAAAATAGGGAAATATTGCAAAGGAAAATTGTACAAAATGAAGTGAAGGTGAACCAACTAGACTTAAATTTAGAAACATGCAAAGATATGCAAAGATCTATATCTATATCAGATTGAAAAGTAGTTCTTGATTTAAAGATGTTTGTTTAAATGAATGCTTATTCTGCTTATGCAGAGCGATCTTGTTTTTTTTTTAGTTTATTATGAAAATGGCCATGCCTTAAGTGTCATATGTTGTTGAGGAAAACTACACAAATTTTTTTCACAGCGACTATGGCCATGATTTTGTATATCACAAAAAGAAAGATAGACCGATGAAAAGAGATATTGAATATTGATTTAAAAATGATTACAAAAATATTTTTACTCCCTCTACAGATTTTGCTAAAAATTTATAGAACTACTCTCCTTTCCTCCCCTTTCCACCCTCCCCAGCTAAAACTGTGAAGTTTAATCGAAAGAAAGCGTTGCCTGACGTAAACCAAGATGAACTAGTGACGAGTTTTGTCAACTCTCACGGCTCGGCATAACTTTTAACCATTATAAATAATTTTATATCAGTCCATGTGTCCCTTCAGCTTAAAAGTCTGGCGTTTTTCCTTTTAGTTTTACGCAAAAAAAAAGGTTGCCATGGCAAAAAAAATGAATTTAATTAAAACCAACCGCCCTTTTTATGAAAGAAGCTCCGCATAATCAGCTTAGACAAAGCTTTTAATTAAGTTGGTAGAAAATGTTCAGGGACATTTTTATTTTGTCAACTGCCCTTAATCCGCATTTAAAAACAAATTTATTATCATTTTTTAAATCATTATTATTATTATTAAATTTTTTATTATTATTATTATTATTATTTTTTTTTTATCATTATTATTATCATGAACTCACCACTCTTATTCACATAGAAAGTCATCTATCTTATCATCTATTTATCCCAGGAACGAGAACTACATTGACCAGGTGATGGAGAAGCAGGCGGATATGATCCGCTACCTTAAGCAGCACACAGAGACTCTGGCACGGCGCAACCTGACCCTCACCGAGGAGATTGGCAGGATCAGGGGCCTGCGGCGGGACAACAGCATACACGGACATTTCTAGAAGGGATTTAGCCAGCTTTAAAGTTCATTGATAATTTTTATATAAAAAGGTTTAGTCATTTGCATCATACTTTTTTTACCCTCACCGAGGAGATTGGCAGGATCAGGGGCCTGCGACGGGACAACAGCATACACGGACATTTCTAGAAGGGATTTAGCCAGCTTTAAAGTTCATTGATAATTTTTATATTATAGTGTTTAGACATTTGCATCATACTTTTTTGACCCATGGTGTTACCATCAAAATGTGTGCTGATCAGGGTCTATCGGTGGCTGATAAAATTTTAGGGCTAGAGTTTTCCAAACACAGAAAAACTACTCTATATTGATCTTTTTTATTTCCAAATAATAAGAATTATCTCTGGCTGTAGAAACGGGGACGCGGTGGCCCTGGGGTAGAACATCGACTTCCGATGCAAAAACTCAGTGGTTTGAGCCATGGCGATTTTGCTTCCTACTGATTGGGGCGGTGTCAGTTTAATGTGACCAGCTAAGACATGAGTCGTGGTGTCCCTGTCTTGTGTGTGGTAGCACATAAAGTTTTTGGACATTAAACCAACTCAACTCTGACCCAGAGTTATAATTTCTTCAACTTCCTCAAATGCAAATGCTCTCTCTCTCTCTCTCTCTCTCTCTCTCTCTCTCTCTCTCTCTCTCTCTCTCTCTCTCTCTCTCTCTCTCACATCTCCTAGGTCCCTAAAGTATACCCTAGAATTGATAATGTGTCTCAAGACTAGTGTGTGACAATTTTAAATGCTGCCACACATAAAGCAATGTAAGGATACCAGGATTCCTGTCTCAGTGAGTCACATTGAACTGACACACCAATCCAACCGGTAGGAGGCGGAAACCGCCAAATTTATTTGCCCAATTGTGGTCTCCACCCGTGGACTTTTTTTTAATAGGGAAATGGGAGACCCAGAATGACATGGAACCAGGTGACAGAGAGGGATCGAATTGTGGTCTCCACTCGTGGACTTTTTTAAATAGGGAAATGAACGCTCTACCTCTTGCTACCATATGCGCCAGTTTGCCTTTAACTTCAAGTTTGAGATTAGTTCACCCTGCATTGCTTTTTCCAGACAACTTTGGTTACCCCTGCACCTTTCGGGATCTCTGATCTCAAGATCAATGTAGTGCTTCAAGAGTTGTGATCTAGCCATTCTGTATATTATTTCAGAGAACATCGATGAGTTCCATGCTTTATAAATAAAGCTTTGCTGCTGCTGTTGGTTGTTAAGATATCTACTCACTCCATGCTCTATTGTCACAATGTTATTTTTTCAAGCAAATCAATCTTAGCGGACCAAATGGCCTTAAATGTTTTACTCTTTTTTACCATTGCTTTGCTCCACACGAGTTCCTCAACTGCCAAATGCAAAATTTCTATGGAAAGAGAAATAAGTTTAAAGTTTAAGGGAGTGATTTTAACATTGCTTCTCTCTGGTATTCGGAAATGGTTTTTGTAAAATTTTGTTCCACTTTGTGAAAAGGCATCAGAAATCTCAACTAGTGGAAACATCACATGTCATTTTATAGTAGATGGTAAAAAAATTTCTGTTTGCCCTGGGGTAGAACATCTGCTTCCGCCGCAAAAGGTCCATGGTTTGAGCTCAGGCGATTTCGCTCCCTACTGGTTGGGTTGGTGTCAGTATAACGTGACCGGCTGAGTCATGGTATCTCCGCCCTGTCTCGTGTGCGACAGCACATAAAATTGTCTGACGTCAGTCTTGAGGCCCGTTCACAATATAGTGCTGGTGTTGGACGTTAAACCAACTCAATACTCAACTCTGTTTGCCCTCTTTATGTTCCATTTTAGAGACAAGAATAAGTCGCACATTTCAGCATTAGTCAATCCTGTAGCCTAAATTGAAGTTATTGTCTTCTAAGTTTTGTAAGTCTATGTGTAAACACATTCCTAATCTGATGCTTTAAGGGGGTGTGGCAAAGTGTAATGATAGTCCTTCCAAAGAAAGTCATATAGGACAAGGTTTGAATATCTCTTGTGTAAGCGCTGAACAGTGCCAGGTTTAAATTTCTCAAACATCTAAACCATTGAATTCGACCTCTACGCACTCAAGCGCTTAATGATCAGGGGTCTTATGTTTTATCCTCACATAAACCCTATAATTTGTTGTCGCTATCAAAGCCACTGACTGTTTTTCTGGGAAACCAATCTGTATTTTTTTTGTTGTTGTTGTGAGATTCAATTGCTTTTATGGGTTTTGGCTTTGAAATTGAATGGTGTATTTTTTTTTCATTTCAACTGTTCAATAAAGATAAAAATTACTAAGATGAATACCTTAATGATGTAGAAAACGGCATTATATGACAATTTCTTCCATAGCTATAATGGTAGTAATTATTTCTGTATCAATAAACATTTTTTTTCTTTTTCTCAAAGAGTTGTGTAAATAATACCTGCCTAGTCTTTCTCAATGTTTCAATTTTTCAATGTATTTGTATTCTGATCTCACAAAATGAGTCTAGGTGTTGTTAAAAAAATAGTAGTATAGCACAATACCAAGGTTTTATAATATCTGGCTCATAGTTCTTTATAATGTTAAAACTAGTGATGTGTAATTGTATTGAGCATCTACATGTATAGTTTAAATGTATAAATTGAACCAACATTGATATTTCTGAAAGTGTCACATACATTAGGAAAAGAAGTACATGTATTTTAAGTAAATTTAAAAATTACAATAATACATTACCAGGTTATGAATAATAACGTATTTACATATTAATTACCAATTAATGATAATTCATAATGTGCAGTTGTTAACCCTTTCACCTGCAGATGCCCCTGGCACGGTGTACAGGTGAAAGGGTTAATGTATTTGTAGCACATGAGAGCAACTTTCAGATTTTTTCAAGGCACTTTTCAATCAATGCAGAAGTAAAGTCTGGAAATACTAACACAAGTGTTAACCTTCCTATGAAATAATGCGATTATTGCCAGTTTAAATTTAATACATTTCTTTTCTTCTAGATGAAACTGTCTTTTTGTGGCATAGTCAGAAGCGTAACTAGGCTTGCTTTGTGACATGACTACAAAATTTGCTATATTTGTGTTATTTAAAATATGATTGTATGGGTTAAGGTTTGCCTATATACTTTCTATTGTAAATTAAACTTATTTTTATTATTATTATTATTATTATTATTATTATTATCATTATCATCATGATCATTATTATTATTATTATTATTATTATTATTATTATTATTATTATTATTATTATTGTTATTGTTATTGTTATTATTATTATTATTATTATTATTATTATGCGTTCTATGCTTATTGCTATGGTAATCATTTTGTACATATTTTTAAAGTCTTTGAACAGTTCCAAATTATTTGGACTGTGCTTTTCATTATTAACAAATTCTACAACAGTTTATATGGAAACAACAAAACTAACATTAAAATATTTTTTTTTATAGTGCCAATTAATTGATGTATGTAAATATGAAGCATCTTTACAAAATGATACAAGAGATGCCAAAAAGTTTTATTTGATTAATTATCCAAATATCAAAATACTTGGAGTGGTAACGCTATATCGACAAAGATTTGAAGTTTTTGCTTCTTTGATAAAACTACATGTATAAGAAGCCATATTTATTTTTAAATATCTCTCATATCTTCCTTGGTGTATTTTTTGTTTTTTACTTTAATTTTCATTTTTTATACCAAAATCTATGTTGTGAAATATTCCAGTGCCTTAGCATGACTTCTTTTTTCCATTCCTTTCACTTTTACTTGGGGCCTTGGACTCTAAATGAAATGAAAATGTGCATAGTAGTACATAGTACATGTACACATATTATAGTATCGCACTACTCCTCTCAGTTTAGCCTAAGCTGTATCATAATTCTGGGGGGCGCTGTAGCCCTGGGGTAGAACATCAGCTATCTCTTTGCAGGAGGTTCGTGATTCGAGTCCTGTCGATTTCGCTCCCTACTGGTTGGGTTGGTGTCAGTTTAATGTGACCAGCTGAGACAGGAGTCATAGTAACCCTGCCCTGTCTCGTGTGTGGCAGCATGCAAAATTGTCAAACGTCAGTCTTGGGGCCTGTCCACAGTATAGCCTTTATAGTGCTGACGTTGGACATTAAACCAACTCAACTACAACTACATATCATAATCCTACATCAAGTTTTGTTAAAGAGCATTGAAGGATTGAAGCTGATGAAACAAAAGTGTCTCTTTGTTGCTGCATTGCGTGTTGAGCTAAGCCATGGAGTAAATCTTCATTAAATGGCTACAATTGGCAGAGCATTAAAATAAGCCTCTAGTTGACGCAACTGTAAGCTTTGTCTTATATTAAAAAAATCAAGTTATATGTCCTTGTTATTAATGGTTTATGAAAAGGAAGTCCCCATTAAAGAAAGATATGCATCAATGAAATGCGAATCAAGAGACATTGATCTATGCCGTGACTATCATATACAGTACAAGCTTATCATCATCATTGTTACGTCTTGTTCTCATTGTCATGGTTCACCATTATAGCTCTTAGTAAACTTTATATTACATGTATATAGTTAAATAGCAAAAGTATTTTACAGTTATACACTTGATATTGTAAAGATTGCCACTTAACTTACGCACTTCATATTACATAAGCTATTCAATAACAGTTTAAACAAAGAGTATTGTTTGATTCATTTATCCCCCAAGCAACCCCCCTCCCCCAATCTCCATAAAAAACTCCATAAGAAAAAAAATACAAACAAAAAAACTTAAAAAAAAAAAAAAAGAACAATAAGGTATAAGGAAAAGGGCTTTCTTAGGTTTATAAATTCTTAAACAATTTTGTTTCAAATTTTCAGACCAAATACGTCTGAACTGAAATTTCGTTTTGAGTACTCGTTTTATGTAAAACTTGCTTACTTGTTATTGATGATTTAATTCTGCTGTTATGCATATTTTCTATTGAGCATTAAATCAATGTTATGAATTTCAGATATTTGTTTTGTTGTGGTGTATACAAATTTGATTCACTGTATTTGTTGTTTTGCAATAGAGTTTGTGCAGCCTAATGTGAAAAATGTGCTGGCACAGCTTAATACCAATTCACTCATTCATGTGGAAATATGTTAAAGAAAAGTCAACTAATTAGTCTGGCAATTGCAAGTCTGCACTGTATATGCATCAATGAAATGCGAATCAACAGTCATTGACTTATGCAGTTTATGCAGTGACTATACATTGAGTTATTCAGTTTAAGCTTATCATCATCATCATTGTAACTGTCTTATTCTCATGGTCATGGTTCACCATTATAGCTCTTAGTAAACTTTATATTACATGTATATAGTTAAATAGCAAAAGTAAGTATCTTACGGTTAATATTATATAGTTTGCCACTTAACTTACGCACTTCATATTACATGTATAAGCTATTCAATAACAGTTTAAACAAAGAGTATTGTTTGATTCATTTATCCCCCAAGCAAAAAGAAAATAAAACAAAACAAAACACTTAAAAAAAAGGGTATGTAAGATTATAAAAAGGGCATTCTTATACAATTTTGCAACAAATTTTCAGAATGAAAACTTTGAACTGAAATTTCGTTTTGAGTACTCGTTTTATGTAAAACTTGCTTACTTGTTATTGATGATTTAATTCTGCTGTTATGCATATTTTCTATTGAGCATTAAATCAATGTTATGAATTTCAGATATTTGGTTATGTTTTGCTATAAAAAAAATTGATATTTGTATTGTTATTTTTAAAAAGAATGTGTTATGTGAAAATGTGTAGTTCGGGTCAAATCTTAGACCTCCTCATGCATTAAAAGCACTCCTGACTGAGCTCCTCCAGCTGTCTGCATCATCTGCTGCTTCATCATTATCCTAATTACTATTATCATCATCATTATCATTAGCACCATCATCATCATCATCATCATCAGGTAGCATCATCATCATTAGCACCATCATCATCATCATCATCATCATCATCATCATCATCATCATCATCATCAGGTAGCATCATCATCATTAGCACCATCATCATCATCAGGTAGCATCATCATCATTAGCACCATCATCATCATCATTATCACCACCATCGGTGATCATCATCATCATCATTATCATCATCATCATTAGTACCATCATCATCATTAGTAACATCAATATCATTAGCATCATTATCATCAAGTCTGCAGCTTTAAAAGGACCAAATTAAAAAGTGAACACCTAAATTGTGCAAAGTCTTTATTATAAATTTTGTCTTACAATAATAACTTGTCATAAATAGCATACAATTTCATTATAAAATGTATAGAGCAAAATGTAATCGCTAGTTGAAACAGACCTATTCTTTATATAAAAAAAATAAAAGTTAATGTAGCCAATGATATGTTGGTAAAACAATCAAATCACACATTGAGTACAATGAAATCTAAAATTAACCAAGCTTAACATTGACATTAATATAAAGTGTATTACAAAAAGAAAATGTACCGGTAAGTAAACTGGTAACAAAAGTAGATCAGTATCTTATTCAAGTCATATCAGATTGATGTGCAAGAACAAAATTTGCTCCTCTAAATGTATACCCGGTACTATCATATTCCACAAAAGATCTGAAAAAGACTAAAAAACAAAGACCTTTTTTTTTTTTTTACTATCGAACAAGTTAAAACTGAACAAAATTTAATCATAACTGATCTTGTTTACAAACAAAAAGAGTTAACTTCAAAACCTTCTCCTGCAAATTAATATAATGTAGCATAATGATTAAAGGAGCAACTACAGCTTACAAAAAAAAGAAAGACAAAACATTACAGCCAAAAAATATCAAGTTTCACTTTAGACATGCAAATGATTTCCACTAAATTTATTAATATTTGAGGCTTCAGTAGCCAGCTTTTTGCACATCAGACGCTTGTTATTAAAATCCAAATTTTTTTTTCAGTTTAACCAAAATAATATCATTAAACAATAACAATTAATTACTAAAAAAAACATGTTACATCAAAGAAAATAGGAATTATACTTTATATATCTTTTTCAGTTTACATTAATACATTAAAGTTCTTGTTTTTAAAATGTAGTTTCATTTTCATTACGCACCTCCAAAATTAAATATCAAACCAGCTGCACAATAACAATTATTTTGTAATGAAAAAAAAAAAAAGCCCTAAATATTGGAAGAATTTTAAACGTTGTTGACTTGTAAAGTTGAAACAGACATGATAAGTTGGGTTGTAGATTTGTAGATTTATTTTTACATTATAGAAAATAAAGCCAAAATCTCACACTTTGGGACTCATGTATAATTTGTTAATTACTTTATAAAACAGATTCATCAAAAAGGCTTTTCTTGAGACACCTGAACGAGTACAGAGACTTCAAATAACAACTAATAATTCCAAAAGTTAATAACAAAAATACTCAAATTTTCAAGTTTGTGTGTTTTAAATTATTGTCACAATTACAAATATACCAAATAATTAAAAAAAAATCAGACTCTAAGCTAAGTACTAAGTACTAAAGTCCTTGTGGTGGTTGGAAGTTGGGAGGGCTCTGCGGTAATGGTGGCTGTGCAGGGGGCAGAATGTGCCCTCCCTTTCTGGAGAGCAGCATTATCTCCTCCTTGAGAGCCTCGATCTCCTGTAATTTCTTTTTTAGGTGGACAGTAAAAATATCTCTCATCTTACGCTCCTCCCCTTCCTTATTAGATTAAAATAGCAACCTTAAAGTTGCTTAAAAAAAAAAAAAATTAAAAATTTAAAAAAAAAGATCACAAAGTTTACATGGGCTACAGAGCAAGGTACCTGTTTTTCTACAGTGGTAAGCAACTTTAAGGTTGCTATTTTAATCTAATAGGAAGGGGAGGAGCGTAAGATGAGAGATATTTTTACTGTCCACCCAAAAAGAAATTGCTGAGTTTACGTGGGCTACAGAGCAAGGTACATGTTGTTGTACAGAATAAAAAACTATAAGGTTGCTGTTTTAATCAAATAGGAAGGGGAGGAGTGGAAAATGAAAGATATTTTTACTGTCCATCCAAAAAGAAATTGTAAAGTTTACGTAGGCTACAAAGCGAGGTAGATGTTGTTGTACAGAAATAAATGACAAGAAGGTTGCTACATTAATCTCATAGGAAAAGCAAGGACATTTCTAAGGTTGAGTGGTTTCTTAAGTTTCAAAGTCAACAACCAGGCTACCAAAACAACGTCTGAGAGCTTTCATTAATGCCGCTGAAAGACAAAGCAGAGATATCAAAACTTCTGTCTCAGCCGATCACATTACTGACATTGAACCAACCGGTGGGAGAGAAAATCCTACAAATAAATGTTAGTCAGTGCTGGAACAAACATTCAAATTGAAGCCCAGACCCCCAACCCCCAACCCCCCTCCCTCTCCTGTAATTTGGAGTTAAAAACAAGGCCAATAGAAGGCAAAATAATTAATAAACCTTTCATTCATGATGAATTCTCAAGCCCACTTTTAAACTGATAAAGAAAAAAGATGAAAAAAAAATCAAAAGAACACAGATCAAAAGAGAAAGAGTAAAAAGGAAGAGGTTTCTACTACAGGAAAAAGGATTGAATTTATCACGAAAAGGAATTTGGACAATATTATAAAGAAAAACACCCAAAGCAGAATAGATGTATATAAACAGACAGACGGCAAAAAGTATAAAAAAAACCCAAAAAAGCAGAACAAATCTAATGCTTGCTGAACAGACCACTTTCTTCTGGCGTTCGTCGAGAGAGTCGGTGTACTCGTTCTGTTCCTGGAGCATCATGGCGAGCTGAGTGAGGCGCTGCGTGTTGTCCCGCACCAGGTTGGTGATACGCTCCTTGCGACGCATTATCTCCTCCTGAATAGAGAAGTAGTAGTTGTAGTTGAGTTGGTTTAACGTCCAACATAAGCACTATATAAGCTTTATTGTGGACGGGCCCCAAGACTGACGTTTGATTATTTTAAGTGCTGCTACACACGAGACAGGGCAGGGATACCATGACTCCTGTCTCAACTGGTTACATTAAAGTGACATTGATCTAACCAGTAGGGAGCAAAATCGCTAGGGCTTGAACCATGGACATCGAAATATGATGTTCTACCCCAGGACCAACCATCGCTTCCACCCCCCCAGTAAACTCTTCCTGTAACATTGTTTACTAGGCCTTCAAAGATACTGATACTGCCTGGTAAATAGTGGTAAGTATTAAACAAAAATAAGACGCTTTGGTCTTTAAATAATGATAAAATAAAATGTTGCGGTAAAATCACCCATTATCAAAATAATGTAGTTTCCTGGAATAAAATGAGATTTTGTATATTTTTTATGTTTTGATTCTTTTTTGTCTACTCTGAACCTGAGGGTGATATATCTCCTTTTGGCAGTTGAAACCGTGACGTTGACTCAAAGATACAGAGGTTAGAAAAAGTAACACAAAAGTAACACATTTAAATTAGACAGTTAAAGGAAATATTTTCATTCCCACTCACATCATAAGATTTGAGCTCCATGGAACAGTCAATCTCCGTCTGTCGAAGCTTTTCTTTCAGTTCCTCGATGGCCCGGTTCACTGTGACAGTCTCGATCTTCTCAAGGAGTTGGTACGTCGGCTTGAAACGCTCGTAGTAGACCGAGCAGGTTTCCTCCATGTCCGTGATCTGGGCCTCGAAGATTCGCCTGTCCTTGATGAGTTGGACGTGTTTCTTGCGAGACTCTCTGGAGAATAGGACGAGGTTGGGGGGGAGGGGGTTATGACGGCAAATAAAGAAGATTTATAGTTTTTACAATCGCATGTTACTTAATAATTAGACATAATATCATCATTCATTATTATAACAAGAACATGAAAGGAGGAAGGGGTTGAGGAGGAGGAGGAGGAGGAAGAGGAAGAGGAAAAGAAGAAGAAGAAGAAGAAGCTGTGATGACAAGGACTGTGTACCGACCTCATCTGTTTTTTCTGAGAGAGTTTCTCATGTTCCAACTCTTTGATGCGGTGCTGGAGACGAACGACTCCGCCCGAGGCAAACACCAAGGTCGGGCTGAGGTCATGATGAAGGCCGCCGTTAGTCACATGTTGTACTTGGTGCAGCTTCAGTGTCGCTACGACCGTCAGTTCATTCAGTTTCTGCTGCTTTTCTAACTGTGGGTGTTAAAAAAAAGGAATAAATCTTATGATAGACCTGGACTACTGTATTAAATGTCATCTCTACAAAAGTCAGTTTATTCAGTCTTAGCTGCTTCTCTATATGGGAGCATTAAACGGCAAAACTATAAATAGACATGGACTAAGACTGAGGCCTCTATAATAACAGGCCAAGTCATCGAAATGATCGGAGTGAACACATTTTAGCGTAATAAGGGTAACAGTGATCTATCTCTACTTAATCATTACAACAGTTGGTTCAGATTCAAAACGTGATTAAAGTTTTTGTTCAGACCACTCAGCCTACACTACATTAATATGAATATAATCCAACTGTTCATACTATTTGAATGGTATGATTGACTTGGACTCTTAATGCAACTTTTTGTCTACTGTGGTGACTTCGCCTTCTATTTTGGGAAGCTTCAACTAAGTCCTATTACATTCAAATTGATCTTTACGACCGTCAATTCATTCAGTTTCTGCCGCTTCTCTATTGGCAGTTATTAAAAAATAGGACAAAACTAATGAAAAACATGGACTAGGTCCTATTAAATTCAACAAGATATAAAAAAAAAAATTATGTGGTAGATGCAAACAGGATGCCATGATAGCAGATCGTCAGTCTTTGATTTTCATGATTAAACTAATATCAATTCAATGTCTGTCTGATTATACAGATAATTGTAACACTGCAGTGTGACTTTCTGATTACTTTGTTCCGGTAATTGTAAGTTTATTTGTTCTTTGGTATCCTAATGTCTATCATCATCAGCTATGACACTGTAATGTAATTAAGAACATGTAGTATGTACATGTATACGAAAAGTTTGAATGAATGAATGAATGCATGAACAGATAAATTTAATTTGCTGTGAAATTATTCATGTCTCGAAGATGTACGTTATTACTCAGTACTTTCTTTGCTTAAAAAAAACTCTTCCATATCTTGACAGGATACAAAATCCGTCAAGCAGAGAGAAGCCATGTTTGGTTGAGATCTATATTATCCTCATCTATCCCGATCGGGTTTTAAAATGTCAAAATATGACACACACACACACATACCTGGAAGTCTTCAAGGTCATTCTGGGCCGTCTTGAGCTGAGAATCGATGACCTTGGCCTTCTTCTGGAGACTCTCCAGTTCTTTCTTCTGCGCGTCCTGGTTCTTCTTCTCCTCGGCTAGAGCCTCCTCGTTGTCCAGGCGTTTCTCTCGCAGCGTGCATGTGTCGTCATACAGTTTCTGGCAATCAGAGAAGAGAAAGGTCAAGGTCAAGGTTAGTTTCTAAATGCCCAAGTAGTTGTTGATCCTATATATCGTCCACCCAGTTTACCATCGACTAAGATATAATTTTAAAGCAGGTGAGTCCAAAGACAATTTTATAGACATAGACACAGCAGGGGGAAACCAGGACTTCTGTCACAGCTGGTCATATTATTCTGACACTGACCTAATCAGTATGGGATCAAATTAGTCAAATAAATTTAGGTGAATGGATCACGATAGCACTAAATACTAGAAAATTTACCCCTAACAACGAGTTGAGATGAAACTAATGATACCAGTTATGGAAAAAAAACTTAAAAATAATAATGTGGATACTGATATTTTTTGTTATGAATGAAATATGGAACCACAGAAAAACTGCATCATCTAACAAAAATGCTAAAAAATTGTTCCTGATATCCTTGAAAAGTTTTGACATACTTTTTGTGCCTAACAACACTACAAAGGAAAAAAAAGTAAATTTCAATTCTTCTTTCATTATATTTCAGTGTATCCCTTTTCCTTTCTTAATCCTTCTTATCTCTCTTTTAGTCGGTTTCTGTGTCAATCTTCGTCACTTTCTCTCTCCCCTTCTCTCACCTGATGATATCCCGAAGGACAGACATCCAGGTAAATTCCTCTCTCTCTCTCTCTCTCTCACTCTCTCTCTCTCTCTCTCTCTCTCTCTGTTTCTCTCTGTTTCTCTCTCTCT
>RQTK01001018.1:91772-97793 GCA_003991915.1 Elysia chlorotica | reverse complement strand
ATTTATCTCACACATGTACAACTGGTGTTGTGATATTGAATCAAATGTATTTATTGTACGACCAAGAAAAATTTCCCTATGGGATAATAAAGGCTTATCTTAGCTTATCTTATCTTATCTTATCTTAGATCTACATGTCAATGTCGAGTTCCTACTCACCTGATATGACCCGATCCAGCTGTGGTCAGCTGACCCTCCAGCTCAGGCGCGAAGCTCACGCGGAAAACGTCTTGAGAGAACGACTTTGTGCGAAGAGTTGTCTTCTCCTGTCGCCAGTTCCACACGGTCAACATGAAGTCGGGCTCTCCGCCTTGGGAGGCCAGGAGCTCTCCGTCTGGACTGGAAGTTCATCGAGGAGTGAGTTGAGTTGAGTTGAGTTGAGTTGAGTTATTTGCTCAATGCTCATTGTCAGTACTATGTAGGGTTCATTGTGGATGGATCACAAGACTAATGTACGATAATTTAATTTTTCAAAAATTACAAATTCTGATCTGTGATTCATTGACAGTTGCTTCACATGCATACTTATATCTCAAAACTTCTGGTGGCACGTGAAAAACAACAGCAAAGTAGTCTCTAATTAGTTATACATTTCTCAAAGAATCCCAAGACACAATGCCACCAGCCAGATGGAGAGTGAATCTCAGCTCTTCTGCTTGCACTACCAACTGATTCTCTATAGAGCGAGATAGAGAGTCCTCTCCCTAACACCAGGCTTAACGTCTCCCTGAAGGGTCCTATATGGCGACGGCCCCCAAGACTGACATCTGACGACTGACAATCTTATGTGCTGCCACACACGAGACAGGGCGGAGATACCATGAATTCTGTCTCAGTCGATCACACTAAACTGACACGGACCCAATAAGTTGACTACCAAATGAGTATTCTCCTCCCTATATATTATACAGATGCACAAAGTGTGAAAACCAACTCACCTGAAAGTGAGAGAGGTGTAAGACTGCTCAGTTCCTCCCCTCAAGATGCGGTACAGCTTCAGGGATGGGAACTCAAAGATGTTGATGTTGGGGGCCTCTCCTTTCTCACCAACTGCAAAATATTTTCGTGATGGATGCACCTGTAGAGGGAAATAGAAAGCAGGGTTATTTTGTATAGGAAAGTTAAGTAATGTATATAATAAAAAGAAAGTTTATTCTATTTCTGAAAGTACTATGGTGCCTTTTTAAAGTTTGGTGTCCTATTATTACAAAGGGAAGGTTTCTTTCATGTTAAACTCTTTAAACCCAAGCAGCCGGTAAACTCGCAAAAAAATGACGGAAAACGAAAAAATAAACCCTCTTTCCACTTATATATCTATCTAAAACCTATTGTAAAACCATGGAACGGGCATGAGGGCTTAAAGAGTTAAAAGTGTAGTGTTTTATATAAAAAAGGAAGGTTTACTTCATATCAGAAATTGTGGTGCCTTTACAAATAAACAAAATTAATAGGTGTCTACTATTTCAAAGTGTTACAACTTACAAAAACAGAAGGAAACTTATTTCATATTTGAAAGTGTAACAACTTATGTGAACCGAAGCAACGTTACTTTATAATTCAAAGTGGAGCACTTTTTGAAATATCATGAAATCATGTCCTTTTGATATAGTGCAGACTTTATCTATAAGTCAATGGTTCTTATCCCACAAAATGCAATCATTTTTCAATTTCCTTCACTCTTAGCCAATTTCTAACAACCGTTGAGCACAACTTAAATGCCCAGCTCTAAATTATATCCACATCTCCTCATAAAATGGATGAACTGGATCTTACTTTTTTCTGTTTTTATTTTTGTTGTTTCTTTAAATTAAGCCTTAAAACAGCTTCAAGAAATCCCAATTTTTAATTCTGAACTTGGCGACGTGAACCCTCCTCATCAACTTCCAGGTGACGACTTACACAGATGGCACCGATGCCGCAACCACTTGTGGATCTGAGATACGTCTGACTGCGAGTCTTCAGGTTCAGGATCTGAAGCAGATTTCCTGCGGCGAACACCACAGTGGAGTCGTCGAGGAGGTGGAGGTTGTTGCGCTTTTTGCAGTCGTAGCCATATGAGTGTCTGGAAGAGGAGAGGGGAAAAGAATAGTAAAGATATAAGGTTTTGTGACAGAAGGTAGGTTTGAAAATTGAGAAAAGGAGGAGATAGTGATAAAGGTAAAGGATAAATGTACATTTTTTTCACAAGAGGTAGTTTTTGAAAAGCTCAAAAGACAGTTTCTAACTGGTCTGGACCAATTAAAATGTATATGAGAAAAAAAAGGAGTGAGTCAGTAAGGGATCTCACAGAGAAGGGATTTTGCATATCTATTTGTCTGTCTCTGTCTCTGTCTCTCCATCTCTGTCTCTCCATCTCTGTCTGTCTGTCTGTCTGTCTGTCTGTCTCTCCAGCATATCCAGGGGCAGACCGGAATCTTGAGCCACCACAGCTTTCGACGCATGATCTTCAAAGTTGTAGTAGAAATCCTCAGGAATCACATCTTCTTCCTCAGTCTTCTTTTTCTTCTTCTCCTCTCCTTCTTCCCCAGCCTCATCACCTTCCTCCCCAGCAGCCTCTTCTGTTCCGTCCTTCTCTCCTTCCGCTTCTTTCTTCTCTCCATCCGTTTCATCTTCTTTCTGCTCTTCGTCCTTATCGATTTCCTCTCCATCTGCTTTCTTCTCTACTTCTTGTCCGCCTTCTTTCTGCTGTTCTTGTACGGCTCCCTCTTCACTCGGCTTCTGATCACCCTCAGCTGCAGGTATTGGGAAAAGAATAACGTATAAATTTTTTACAATGTGTCAGAAATCTCTGAATGGAAAACCCTCCGGCTATATACAAGATCTTCCATCTATTTACAAACCGAGACAGTCAATGTAATCTTCAAATGCACTCTGCAGATTAATGATTCCTAAAACTGAGTTAAAAACAAAGGGTGAAAAAGCTTTTCAGTCTTACACCCCTAATTTTGGGATCTTGTTTCTCATAAATTTAAAAGAAATAAAGTTATGCGATACATTCAAAAAGTGATTAAAAGAATATTGCTTTAAACTATTATAGAATTTAAAATGTTTTATAACGATATGTTGACCTTTCTTTAATTTTTATCTCTGTGGCTTAATAATTATTTGTGTGATTTTAAATCCCCCTAAAATGAGATCATTTGACAATTTAGAGGAGTGTTGTTGTTTTTTTTATGTCTGACATCGGCAAACAGGCTTTATCAAGGATAGGTCCTAAAGAGAAAGTGTGGGAATACAGGAATCCTGTCTCAACAGCTGGTCAGATTATACTGACACCAACTCAACCAGTAGGGTAAGAAATCCAACAGACATAACTTGTTTGAAGGTAGGAGCGAACCAGAAATATCTGAGTTGAACCTGTCCCGCTAACGCTTAAGCAACCCCTCCTTTTCCTCCCATGTAGAAATCTCAGAACGAACCTTTGCTGGCAGCGTCTCCGAAATCAGTTTCACCAGTGGCGGCTTCTGGGGCTTCTGGAGATTTTTTTAAAAGTAATACATTCATTTAATGCACATTACGAAAAAAAGCAGTTTGTTTGCCATTCGTATGAGGCTCTTGATAAATAACATTTTTTAATTTAATGGGTTTTTTTATTTTTAGTTATGACCGGTGTGAATCTGCAAAAATTCTTACATAAAGAGAGCAATGTTGCTGTTTAGCATTATAAGGTTTGAAAAAAATGTAATCTCCGATAAAGTTTCACGACTTCCCCAATGTTCCCTGAAGACTCTTTCAGTGAATGCTTTTTATAGAGCTGTTCCACTTAAAAAATAATTATGTTCAAAAAGCAGAAACGCTTTGAATTATCATTTGTGTCACATTGTAGCAAAGTATCTATTGATTCCTTTCCAGTTTACACGCTATAATAGGGTCTTCTTTTAATGAATAGAACTGTCGACATTTTTAGCATTTCTCAGTCATCTGCAGTTGCTATTGCTTGATTAACTCACTAAAATATAAAAGTAGAGCTCAAGACTTTCAACTAAGTTACTTAACTCTTTCTGAGATTATATTCTTGTACATAGATGGAGGTGTAGCTGAGACTCTTAATGCAAACATCCTGCTTATAAATTCCATTTCGTTAAGTTAGTGAGCTGTATGCTGCTCTGTTCAAATCACTTTTTAGTCACCTAAGTCTACAAAAACCTTTTATACATTGAATGGACCCCACAATCGGATACCTTGGACGTATAAGGTTACATCATACTGACACAGCAGCCGGAGTGAAATCAAACCACAGCCTTCTGCATAGGTGGCACATACATTTCCCTTGGACCACCGCACTCCTTTTTTGTTCAAATTAAGTGGGCAATTTTTATTTACAGAGGCTGCTGAAGGGCAAACTCGCACAAATGGTAGAGTATTGTGTCTTCCAAGCGGGAGGTTCCTGGTTCGGCACGACTGAGACTGGAGTCATGGTATCCCCGCACTATCTCTATGTGACAGCATGTAAAATTGTAATAGGCCTACATTAGTCTTGGGACTAGTCTACAATATAGTACTGACATTGGGTGCTAAGCAACAAACTCAATCACTCTCACTCACTTTCTTCCTCGGCTGATTTTTTCTCTCCATCTTTCTCTTCTCCTTTCACTTCTGCTTGAGCCTGCTCCGTGCCCTCCCCAACAGCCGGTGCTGTTTCTTCAGACTGCGCTGCCTCTGTCACAGGTTGATCCCCAGCCTCCTCTGCCGTCTGCTCTTGATTTCCTTCTGCAGCTGGAGTGGCCTCCCCCTCCCCTGCTGCCTCAGCTGTCTGCTCTTCTGGTGCTGCTTCTGCTGTCTTCTGGTCTGTAACTTCTGCAGTTGTCTCCTCTTGAGCTATTAAAAATAAATATTTATCAATTAATTTTCTTTTTTTTTTTTTTCAGGATTAGATTTCTAGGGGATTTTGTTTAGTGTAGTTAAGAAGATTTATATTCAAACAATTTTCAACTGTAGGTGTTTATTTACGATTGTCATTTTTGTATCAATACTTTTATTTAAAATTTGTATGGAATATCCAACAAAAAGATTAAATAAATATCTTTCTAATTTGTTCTCAAACAGAATTGTTGTTTGGTTATCAAATGCTGACAATTACATTTTAATAAACACTTTGAAAAGTAATACTTATTGTACTAAATAAGCTTTAAATTGACCTTAGATCTTTTCGTAGTCTATAGTATACAGTTTTGTATGTACCGTACGAATTATTCTTCCCCTGATAGAAAAGGCTAAAGATTAAGTAACTAAAGGTCTTTGCCTTCAATGGTAGATATTTTTTCCATAATGATATGATTATTCAAGTTACCCATCAACTTATTACATAAATGTTGTTGTTTTTTTTCCTAATGTATTATTTGCATTATCAATTATAAAATTTCCAAATCATTAAAAGATGAAAATTGGTTAATATGTGACATCTATTATTCTAAAGGAATACAAAGATTTGGTTCATTGCTTTTTAATACAAAAATAATTATATATTTTCTATCTCCTTATCTTTTAATTAAAAATGTTTAACTATTGTATAGAAGAGACTCAAGATAACTTTAATACACAAATAAAGATAGAAGGAAACTGATTTGAGAGGGTTAAATAAAAAGTCTTGAGACATAAAATAATGGAGACAGAACGAATTTTTCAACACAAATCTATTTTTGCTAATAATTAATACAAATTAAAAATGAATTTAAAAAAATAAAAATAAACAATAGCCCTCATCTTTCCCACGCCTCCTACCCCCCCCCCCCCCCCAAACCCCCCAAAAAGAGGAACTGGTTAGTAATTAAATCCTTGGGAAATGAATTAAACCAAACTGCTGTGTTGCCAACAAAATGAAACAAAAAACATTCAAGAAGCACTTACAACATGTTTTTACCCTGAAAGACAACACAGTTTAAGGATAAACAGCTCATTTCTATGTTTCAAGTTGAAAAAATAGTTGTAGTGTTAGTATATGAGCAAAGTTTGATTAGTTGTTATTTTTTTAAAAGTGTGAAGTACATGTGTAGGTACAGTACAATAAAAAACAGGCAGTAG
>RQTK01001018.1:86772-89272 GCA_003991915.1 Elysia chlorotica | reverse complement strand
AAACATTGCCAGAACAGCTTTATACTCTTATGTGTGATTATTTTAATTGAGGAAAGAAAACTTTTTTTTCATAAGGACCTACCAGCTTCTGCAGGCTTTTCATCTAAAAAGAAAAGAAATAAAAGTAAAAAAAATTATGCATTTTCTTTACAGATTTTTTTAAATGACTATATCATAGCCTATTATAAACAATGTAGGTGCAAAAATAAAATAAAAATTTCATAAATAAAATTATTAAAAAATCAAATGATTTACTACAAAGATATTGGAGAAGAAAAGTAGAAAAAGAAACATTTTACATTTTTAACATTGCTACTCATAACATCTGATAGTGATAAGAAATCAGGGAAACTAAGTGGTTTGACAGTACCGAGTACAGCGTTATTCAAAATATTCAAAAGTCCTTATTTGAACCCCAACTGTTTCACCTTGTTTCTTTATGATTAGTGACAATATGATGTGACTGGCTGAGACAAAGTCCTGATGTACATACTCTGTCACCGTGTGGTAACTTATAACTTAACAAAACACAGTTTTGATATCTGACTGCAATAAAGCCTAGCTTGTTGGCTTAAGAACACTTTGCATATTCATTCTTATTATGGATTTTGAACAATAAAATACTGAGCCATTGACAACAAATTTAAAGAGATTAACAGATCAGACCTTACCATCAAAAACAGTCTGTCATAGACTTTGGATATAAGATTTTTTTGTTTCTTTTATGTGGAATGTAACCTAATTTTCCAGCTATGTAATTGAACTTCAACTCATTTATGTATTAAAAATAGAGGAACAATTTATTTGACTAATAAGATAAATTTAACCTACGTTAATGATTAATGAAGGCTTTGAAAACAGGATATCTTTTTCCAGTTTTTGCATTGAGACAATAAGAGGAGCATATCTTTAAAATTATAGTTGTCACAGAAAAAAATGTTCTTTCTGGAAGAAGAGAAAATTAAATGAAATATTTCACAGCAATTATGGGCTAGTTAAACTATGTACCTGTATATCGGGATTCCTTATAAGTTATCTGCACTTATATTTGAGTTGGATTTATTTGGCTTTGCATTTTTGCTAGGGCAATTACGAAACTTTGGATCTTTGAACAGTCATTAATAAAAAAAACAAAATTACAATTACCCGCAGCAGCTTCTGCTTCTCCTAGAGGAGGAGCAACCTCTGCACTTTGTTTTGGAGCCTCATTCTCATCCTGAGGTGCCTGCTCAGTTGTAGGCGCTGCTGTTTCATCTATTGATATCAGAAAGTAAAAGCTAGTTGTTAAAATGCTATGTATACATAAAACATATGGTATGGTGGTATGGGGGGAGCATGTTTCCTTGAGATATAAAGAGTACATATTCATGAGAAAATTTTAGTATTAATTATGATGATGATGGTGATGATGATGATGATGATGATGATGATGATGATGATGATGATGATGATGATAATGATGATGATGATGATGATGATGATGATGATGATAATAATAATAATGATGATGGTGATTATTATGGTGATGAAGATGATGCTAAAGATGATAATGTCAATGATGATGATGGTGCTGATAATGATGATTATGAATTACATTTGAGGTATTAATGTTTCTTTAAAAAGCAGCCTAAACAATTAGGCAACAATACAATTTTATTTTTAGACTGATAGGCCTACCACACCAAGCAGTTCAAGCTTTGTTTGTTTTGATGCAAAGTCCAAATTCCTAGTTTATCCGAAACCTCAAATGCAATACATAGACAAATAATACAGATCTATGTCGAAATCCAAAGAAGAAATTTATCCCAGAGCATAGTAAATGTCTTTAGAACCTAGATTAGATCTACAATCTACAATCTAGTCTTGCCCTGGGCCTATTATTTGGCCTAGATGTGTCTGTCTAGATCTAACCACAGTTCACAACGCAACACAATAATAAACCTAACAAGTCAATCAAGTTGATTGTCAATTTTTTACGGTGCAAAGATAATTATAATAACGTAAATCTTGACAAACCTTCAGGTGTCTCCTCAGTAGAGAGATTTGGTTTTGATTCTTCGTCAGCCATGGCTGCTATATTTTGTTGCTAAGGAAGCAACTCTTTTGTTGCGGTACATGGACACAGTAAGGGAAACTACTCCTATATTTTTCATCCTCAAAGAATGTTCATTTAATTTTGTTGTTTTGTCTTCGATCTATAATAGCAAACGAAAGAATTAGACAGAAAACAAAACACATGACCATAGTGAAAAGAAAAAAAAAAAAAACTGTTAAAGCTATCAACTAATGATAACAAGCAGAAGGTCCTATGTTCAACCGTTTCCATAAAAGTACTCTATGTAGTTCATTATTAAAACTAATAATAATGCTTTTCCCACCTATTTCTGCCATGGTTGTTGTCGGCAACATTATTGCTTATTAAGTTTGTTGTTTTGTTGTTTCATGTTACTAGTTTGTTTGGGGGGGGGGGGGAGGACAAATTTTTTTTTTTTATTTTTTT